>JAOTAX010000055.1:12700-55861 GCA_025629825.1 Erythroxylum guanchezii | reverse complement strand
CACATAGCACGGGCCCATTCTTCATAATTTTCTCCCCTCAACTGCACCGGCGTGATGCAAATTCCAGGGTTGTCATTTGAATTTAAGTCGTACGCAGAAGAAGACCTTTTGTGTGGTTCTACTTTTTCTCCCATGGCTCTGATACCATGTCAAGAAAGAGTATGAGAGAATTTCTGTCTTCATTTATCAGAAAAAGCAGCGAAATATATACACAGATTTTCCCTAAATTTGCTCCTAAGATCAAGCTACCGATATACACAATATACACTTGCCTATATAAAGATATACATGCCAACTACGGAATATACACCAAAGATATGTTTACATCTAACAAACTCTAACAGATATTATTACCAGAGAGTAGCAACAAGCCAACAACAATATTAACGTAACGTAAAGAAGAATGCATGATGAGTCATAATCTCAGGCATCGCCTTATGTTTTGGCAGATAAAATACAGCAACATGAAACTGCTCATCCAAATGACGCCAACTTGGCTGTAGGTCCTGCTTACAGCAACTTGAAACTGCTCATCCAAATGACGCCAACTTGGGTGTAGGTCCTGCTTGAATCAAGCAGGTGTCAAGGAAGCTATCAACTGTGGTGTACTTGTGGTCAGGATAAAACATGGAGGCCTCCACATCGTCTGACGTGAGTTCAAAGCTGGTTTGGTCACCTTTGATGAATATGTTGTGCAAGATGGCCGGTGGAACATTTTCCGGGAACGGTAGTGCTGCAAGTTATGTTCAAAGGATCGAAGATTGACATCTAAATGGTTACAGTTGAATGATAAAATTTATGTCGAAGGAATTAGAGTTCACCTAAAGTTCAATATAATAACTTATAATTTTAATTTATTAAAAAAACTCTTCCTAACTCTTTTTTTTTTAAAATCATTTCTATTACATTTTGGTTAAATAATATTTATTTCTTTTACTGTAAGATTTATGAAACTGTTGAAGTAATTAGACATCTTACTGTTACTCCCCCTGACAATTTCTTCCTCAGGAACATGAATTTTTCTGAAAGATCGTCCAGTTTTTGTCTCCCACAAAGAGATCAAATCTAGCTGGGAAACAACGTTTCCTCGGGGCCTGCAGATGATGAGACGATTAGCCAATCTTGGATCGGTTGCTGCTCTTATTGTATACGTAGCAATATCTTCCTCGTAGTTCAAGACAGCTGCATAATACAGAGATACTTTATATTTTTTTCAGATTTATAAAATTTAAATCATGAAATGAAAACAATTATTTCACTTTGTAGTTTGATTCAATTTCGAAGAGTTTCTTATAATTTGAAATTATATTTTTTTATTAAAGAAACATAGTTTTTGTTAATTTTTATCAATTATTGGAAATAAACTCACACATGATATAATTAATTATATGGTCATTATTTTATAATTATTAGTGATTATCATAACTAAATAACAAAAATTTTATCTTATAAAAATAATATGTTTATTATTTAATATAATAATGATCATTTGTAATCACAAAAGAATCACTAAGCTACTAAATTTTTTCTTGCTTTATGACATTTACAAATCCCTTTTAATACATTTAAAAAAATATTAAAAATTTAATAACATTAAATCCTTTTTAAAAATGACCACATCAAGAATTTATTCATATTTTTACTTTAAATTATTTTTGAGGATATGCATATTATGATATACATCACTACAAGAAAAATAACGTTTGACAACGATACGGACGGAATATGTTTGTATTCCGTCAGTGACATTAATTAGTGACGGAAACAACCTACGAGTAAAGGTGTCGTTGAAACGGCTATAGTTAAATTTACCGATAAACTTATTATATCACCGTCGGTAAATATACCGACGGATGTCTTTAACCGTGCAGTGAACTGTTGGTAAATTTAACGACGGATATAAGTATTCCGTCGATAAAAAAGTTATTAATTAATTATTAATATAAAATTTAGTAAAAAAGTTGTGTTAAGTTAATTATTAATGTTAAATTTAGTGAATCAACCGAACTCACCCTTAGCTTGACCACTTCCATAGACAGTGATTTCATCGTGGTTGTCATGAGGATGGAGCAAGAAGTTCACGAAATATGTGGTAAAAGAGTTTGCAGAAACATAAGTAAATGGGATTCCTGCTGCTTCTGTTGCCCTCCTGATCTTTCTTTTGTTTGTAAGCACAGCTTCGAATGGTGGCAGGCCACTCACTCTATCCGCTTCGTTGCCATATTCTGAAGGGACAAATCTCTGATACAGAAAACAGATAGATCATTACGTCACTCAGTATAAACTAAGGTTTACACTCAAGTCTGCAATTGCCGCGACGGTACTATTTTAGTGATCAAATTATCAAAATGATTGTTAAGTTCTGAGGAACATACAACTGTGAGATTATCTGCAACTTTTAGTGTTGTTAGCTATTCAAAAACTTGTGAATAATACCTCTATGTTGCCTGCTTCTTTAATGGCAGTGATGATTTTGAGTTGGTCAGGATATTGAGGAACTGCAAGAGCAGAAACGACAACTTTTACAAGCCTAAACGCTGAAACCAGCTTCTCATGGTCGTCCAGCTCTCCCTGTTTCGGTACGCAAAAATCATACTAAGTGCTGCAATAATCATACACAGAATAAACAGTAAACCAGGATTTATGAAATCAAGTGTGTGTACTTGGATTACAGTGACTCCCATGGAATCAAACTCCTTAAGGGTCTCTAGTTTGGAAGGATGGGAGCTTGGACGAACATAAGCGTAGGTTGGATGACCCATTGACGTGCTTACCTTCACTAAGTACTTGCCCAGATACCCAGTTGCTCCAAATATCAGGATCTTGCTCTTATCATCAAACCCCATGGTCCTCTTATTCTTACGATTTCCACAATCTCTGTATGAACAAGTATTGTGATGTAAAAAATCAAGTACCAGCTTCTCAACTAGGACCATATATATAGCCAAAATTATCTATATCTACTAAAGTTCTAGTTGTAAATCCCATCTGATAATTACTATACTTACTCTTCTCTACATATTACATATTTAAGCATTATTCATATTAGAAGAATTTAGACATTATTTACAAAATATTTAGATAAAAATAAATAATTTATGATGTAAAAATATTAGAATATATAGTAATTAATTAATTATAACAAAATTGAAATGTTTGATATCAAATAGAATGAAATGGATGCAATATTGTTGCAAATCTTTGTTTAACTTCAGCTGATAGAAATTTTGTCAAGTGTAGAGGAGAGAAAAAGCAACAAAAGAAATATAAGATAATCTTACAAAACTACAAGAGCTCAAGTTAACAAAATAAATATGAGATCATCTTATAAAATTACAGGAGGTCAATTCATTCCATAACAAAAATTTTCGACAGAGGAAATTTTATACTCTTTAGATATCATGATCCACTTTAGTGATTGCACACACAAATTATTTGATCACTCTATTATCTCAAATTACATTTTTAGGTTATACAGTAGGGCCACATGAACATGTTAAATTTTTACTTTAAAATCTATATGATTCATATGATCAGCTTATCATCAACTTTATCAATAATCTACTTACATATTGCCTAATAATTCGATGACATTGTAACAAATTTTTGGAGAAAAAAAGTCGAGGCAAAAGTAAATAAAATAGGTAGTCTGGTTCATAACAAATCAAAGCCTTGATGGTGATGAAAAAGAGAACAATATAACATGGTCTAATTGATAATCAAAATCACGATGCATCAAAATTAAGAAGTAAGAAGAATTTAAAATTTTACAATTGTGGTAAGAAAGATCACTTGAAAAATATAATTGAAATTTCAATAAGAAAATTTTTTATTCTTAATAAAATTTTACAACTACTTTAGATGATGAAAATCATGTGTTATTAAGTAGCAACAACAATTAAAAGTAAGAAGTCGCTACTTTATGTATTACTCTTCGACTCAAGAGTTGCTTTTCACTTGACCATTATAAGAGAATGATTTTATTATTATAAACCTATCTCAGGTGTATAATTGTGATGATTATCATTTAAAGGTTGTTAGTATTGGAACCATCAAGTTGAAGATGTATAATGATATTATTCATACTCTTTGGGATGTATGGCATGCGAAGAAACTGAGCTAGATGATCTTAGCTGCAAAATAGAAATCATCATTAATATTTTAAATATAACTGGAGGTGTGAGCTTATACTTATAAAAGGTGAAAAGATAGGTATAAACTTGTACAAACTAAAGAGAGAGACATTAAAACCATAAACATTAGTCACTTCAAGCAGTTTAATTGAAAAATCTTCGATGTTACGTCATTAAACACTTGGACATATATGTAAACAAAGCATGAAGATCCTTGTTCCGCAAAAGTTATTCTTTGGACTCACAAAGATATCACTTTCCTTTTATAAGCATTTTGTTGCAAATAAGTAACACCATATCAAATTTAAGAAATTAAATTCAAGAAAAAAGGTTATTTTTGAATTATTTCACTTTAATATGTGGCAAGCATTAGTTCTACCATTGGGAGGAGCAAAATACTTTCTCTTCGAATGATGATTATTCCAGGAGGCATTGGTTATGACCTATTAAGAGGAAGCCGTCTGTGTTTCCAATCTTCAAAGTCCTCGAAGGGTGCATTCAGGGACGGAGCCAGACTCAACTTTAAAGGGAGGCCGAGATTTTTAAAGGTAGGGATTTTTTTTTAAAGGGGGTCACTTATATTTGTAATTTTAAAAATTTTAATTATATAAGTAATTTTATAAAAAAAAATATTTGAAAGGGGGCCCAGCCCCCTGCCCTATACATGGCTCCGTCCTTGGGTGCATTAAACTTGCTTATGGTGAAAAAAGTAAAATGTTTAGGGACAAATAATAAAAGTTATATAATGTTAATGAATTTAATGCATTATGTAAAAAATAGTTTACTATTACATACTCTCCTCGACAAAACATAATGACAAAATGAATGACTAGAGTTCTATTAGAAAGATTGAGTAATGTTAAGAGTTGCAGGCTTATATAAGGATTTGGATAAAAGTAGTAAATATTGCATATTATTTAATGAGTCGAGTTTCATTAACTGCAATTGAGTCAAAGACAACTACGGAGATATAAACTAGGAAGCTAGTGGATTATTATAATCTCCATAAATTTGAAAGTCCTATATAATAAAATATAATTTCAAAGAAATCACGAAATTGGATTTAAAATCTAAGAAATGCTTATTTTTAAGATAAGCTGATAACAGTAAGAGGTATCACTCGTGGGATATTCTATTGCCCACAAAGTTATTCTCATTAGAGACGTCATTTTCTAAGAAGATAAATTACAAAAGAAAAAAGAAGACAACAATACTTTAATTAAGAAGAAGTTTAGAGGTACGTTATAGTTAGAAAAAGAAATTCAACAAAAGACCTAGCCTCTTTCAAAGTAAGATGTTCAAGAAGTAGTTTAGATTGAAGTTTCATAAGTTTGTTGATCAGATAGCAAAAAAAGACTACAAATTAACAATTGGATTATATAATGGACAATAATATAATACATCACCACTTAATAGAGGACAACGAGCTATTAATTTTTTAAGAAGCATCTCCTAGTGTATGATAACTAGAAGAAATTCAATATCTTTATAAAATAAAACTTAGAAACTTAGATCATTAATACAAGGAAGAAAACTAATTAATAATAAATGGGACTTAAAGAATAAGCAAAATAGTGATGATCAAATATAACGATATCTTGTGAAATTTGGCGGTGGAAATATATGATAAAAAAAAAGGAATGGATTAAATGAAATATTTTTTACTATAGTTTGACTTACTATAGTCAATATAAGCCTTTAATATAACAAACTTAATATAGACCCTTGTATGTAATTTAAGACATTTTGTGATGGTTTCATTACTTTGCTATTGTATATAAATGATATGATGGTTACAAATCAACAAATATGATATTAAAGAATTAAAGGTACAATCGGCTACAAATTTTTAAATAAAGGACTTAGACTAGTAAACGAGATTATATAAATGCATATTTACTAAGACAGAAATAATAGAAAGATTTGATTTTCTTAAAAAAAATCACTTAAAGAAGGTTTTCAATGTTTCAATATGAAAAATTATAAGCTAATAGTTACCTCCCTTCTTGGTAATTTCAAATAATCCTCTATTGTGAACTCTAATAATGATGATGAGAGGATGGGGATGTTTTGAGTATCGTATGCATTTACAATAAGAAATTTAATTTTCATAATAACTCATATGAGACAAGACATTACATATGTAGTAGTAACACTTAGTCATTACATGGTGAAGCTTAGTACAAAGTATTGGAATAATGTAAAAAGAATCCTAATATACATTAAACGGACCTCTAATATTGAATTATAATATGAAAAAACCAAACTTTATTGAAAAAGAATATATTAACTTTGATTATGTAAAGTGATATTGATAAAAACAAATTACTATATGTTATATGTACACACCTTTCCTTTTTCTATTTCAAAGTAATAGTTAAATTTTGAATTGAAATTAATTTTAAAAAAATATTAACCAACTTAATAAGATAATACTTTTATAAATTAAGTATATTTTAACAGCTTAAATTTAATTGTTCACAAATTTATTTGTTATCTTTCTAATAATTATAAGAAATTGTGTAAGGGATTTAATTCATTAAGATATAGTAAAATTTTAAATTGTAAGGAATAATTATTCTACAATTAGGTAATGTTCGGTAACTAGTGATAAAGAAGTGAGAATGAGAATGCAACTTTTATTCTCTAATTTTTATTTTTTTGGATAATAGTAATTGATAAAATAAGAAATGACAAAACTGGAATGAATCTTAAATAATCATAGACTTTTATTTCTAAGAGGATGCGTGTATAAACTAGAATAAAAAATCAAGAATAAGAGATAAAAGATATTGTTAAAATATTATCATGTTATTACCAAAATGTTATCAAAATATTATCCAGATGTTGTTTGTTATTATAATAGTATAATCAAAATTATCTTTTATATTAATTTTTAATAATATTTTTATTTTATTTCATTGATACTTTATTCTTATCATAAAAATTATTTATAATTATTTAAAAATTAAAAAGTATATAAATTTTTGATTAATTATTTATAAAATAAATATTTTAAAATTTTTGATTAATTATTTATAAAATAAATATTTTAATTAATTATGTACAAAATAAATTATATAATAACTAAATATGAATATTAAAAAATTCATTATCATTTTAAATATTTAATACCAAAAATTAACATCACTTTATTTAATACTATACCAATCACACATAATCAGTAATTTTATTTCTATTCCGATTCTTACTTTTCATTCTCTTTTTTATTTTTTTATTCCGATTCTTTTATTACTAATAAACAATCGAGAAATTAGGTGTATTCAAGTCCATTGTGACTCCAACAGTCCAAAGTTCAATTGAGTTTGAGCAATTTAAAGTTTGATCGAGTTTGATTAAATTATTTTTTTAACTTTTAAAATTTTAATATGATGTCTTTTAATTTAAAATAATATTATTTTATGTAAAAATTTTGAATTTTAGGCTGTGCAATTCAAGGTCAAGCTCAATTCAATGCCCAAAGTTAAAAAAGAAAAAACCTTAGAACCTGATCCGAAGCAAATCCACTCAGATCAAACCGGTTAGCTTCGGAGAAGTCCCAAGACTATTTTGGTCATCCCTGTTAATAATAAAAGGCCTCCCCACATTAAAATGCATGTTAAGAAATCTAGCAAGGTTGCTTTTTTATTTATAAGCACAATCCCATGCAGATATTGTATCCTAAAGCCAAAATGAGCAAATGGACTCTCGCGTGCCTTACAGAATTCGAAACAATGATACACAGCCCTGTAATTTGGCAAGCAATTGAAATCCAGTTAGCTTTCCATTACAGATTTGGAACCCAGAAACGGTTTCCTCGCAGAACAGGTGGTTTTCTTGTTTTCTTGACAGGAAAGCTTATGAGATTCTGGCATGGCAAACACTTGTCAAAGCATTGTAAAGAGAATCTGACTGGTTTAACAAGCTAGACGACAAAAACTACTACTGGGAAATGTAATTGAACCTCTTCGTCTTTGTCTTTCATTTCAATAAGGTGTTTTTTTGGCTGGTTTTCTGTGAACGGTGCTCAAAGATCGGTTCTTGGGAGAACAAAGGAGAAGAAGGGAAACAAGAGAAGCAACGATGTCAGACTATCTGCCTCGTGAAGTGGTGGTCGATATACTGATGAGGGTGCCCGTAAAATCTTTGCTTTGCTGCAAATGCGTCTGCAAATCTTGGAATTCTATCATCTCAAGTCCTGAGTTCATCACTAACCATCTCAAACAGACCACTGCTAGGTCCGGAGGTAATACACTTCTGTTCCTCAAGTACATATCAAAGCCGTTCACGGAAAGGTCATGTTGGATATATCGTGATAATGATGAAGAGCTTACTGTACACTCGCAAATGGAACATCCCTGTAAGATTAGAAGCTGGAATAACGGTTTCATTGGTTCTTGTGACGGTGTTATTTGCCTCTCGAATGATGAAAAACATTATCTTGTTCATCCCCTTCTCTGGAATCCTTCCATTAGAAGATACCTGAGACTTCCTAGACCTTTGATTCCTTGTCATACATCAAATAATATCTATGGGGTTATTGCTGGCTTTGGCTTTGATTCGCAGAATAATGACTACAAGGTTGTTAGGATAGTGAATGTCCGGAGAAGTATGGTAATTAACAAGAAGCTTAAACATCCGATTGAAGTTGAGGTTTACTCCCTGAATGCAAGATCTTGGAAGATGATTGATGCATGTGTTGATCCATTTGGTATGTGTTTTGGCAACATGCAACCAGCCCTTTTGAATGGGATTGTGCATTGGCTTGTGTATAGATTAGTGAATCAGAAAGAATATAATTCTGTCTTGACATTTGATTTCAAGAGAGAATTGTTTGACAGCATAATTTTACCAAAAATTGTGGTTACTGAATGGAACGAACTGTCAGTTACAGTGTGTCAAAAGTCCCTTGGTGTGTTTCACCTGGATGATCATCACTGTAACGTATGGGTGATGCAGGAATATGGTGTAGTGGATTCTTGGATTAAGATGTTCATCATTGATCGAAGGGGCGTAATTGAGAGGCCATTATGCTTTAGAAGCAACGGCGAAATACTGATGGAATCGTTCAATGATAAGTTAATTACATATGATGCTGAAGAACAGAAGATATATGATCTTGGAATCATTGGCTTTGGAGGGTGGTGCCGTGCAGAATCTTACGTGGAAAGTCTAGTCTTACTTAATGAGTCAAAATCTGATGAGACACCAACCAAGAAGAGGAAGAGTAGGTAAGAGCTGTTTTCTTCCTTGTAGTTCATCACTTCTCAGTAATTTCATTTTGCTTATAAGTGCTTCCATCGACCTCGGGCCAAATATAAACATATCATATCTCATGTTCATGTTCATGTTATTGACTCCTGGAAATTCCCACTTCATGAGTCTTTCTTATATCCCCTTCTTTTAGAGTATGTAGTATAGTGTAAAGCTAGTGATTTGTTAACTTTAACTGCATAGTTATTGCTTATTTTTCTAATAAGGTTAGGAGAAATCCATATAGTGATGTCCACTAGTTCAATCTCCTGGAACTAGGACAATGCTTGGCCTATAAGTTGATTTTGAGATTTGCCTGTGGCAACTTTGTAGAAATGTATCTTTTGCTGGTATAGTTTTCAAACTCTTGTAGCTTCCAGGACTAATGCCTTTACTCTTGTGCTGTTGGATTCTCCCATCATTATACTGCCTTTTATTTCCATTGGTATGACTAATCATTTTTTTTAATCCCTGCCAACATAAAGTCTTCATCTTTCCTGTCATTTAGGGTAGTTAGATGAAGATGACTAAGCAAATGTTTGAAGCTAACAGTGATAACAAATTTCTCTTTTTATGACTTCTTTAACACCATCATTAAATGAAATTATTGGATCATTCTTGTTGGATTCACAATTCATGTAGTTTACACCTGAAAGAAGATTTCGATCAACCTTATTTTTTCCACTCTCCAAACCAAAAAGTCCTTGGCCAAGGCCCACCATACCTCATCAAGACACTTTATCCCTTCTTTTTACACAAGTTTTGTCATCCTTGTTGAACAGGCCCATGTAAGACGATGGCCTGGATGAAGTTTAAACAACGACACAAATTGACAGAAAATACTTACTCCCTTGCAAGAATAAAACATGCTGATAGCTAACAGATAAATGATTTTTTTAACATCTGTTCCTGACTTCTGTGAATGTAATATTGCTTTTGTTTTCAGTATATTTGTCTATTTCACTCCTGTGGTTAAGTTTCTTCAGGTAAGGCGATATACTGTAACATGGCTGCTTGTCTTTCATTAAATTCCTGCAGTCTTATTTAATGCCTGCAGCTGTGGATGAGGTTAATATGTACTGACACCAGCCCTACTTTCCTTATCTCACTCAAGAGAAGAAGAAAATGAACATCAAAGTGATGAAAAAGGATAAACAATCCCTATAAAATTTTTACTATTCTGCATATAGTTACTCATCTATGTAGTTTGCCCGCGTACAGATGCATCCTATTCAGTACCTAATTTAGATCTTAAATGCATTAAAAGCTCCCTAATTTTCTCAAATGCAATCTGTATAACACCTGAAACAGAATTCTGGTATACATTCTTTGTCACAACATGAAACCTACATGCTGTTGAGCATTGGCAGCCTTCCATAGTTTTGCTGTCAGCAATGCCTAGATAAATGCAATTCAAGCGATAAACCAAAATTGCCAACACCACTTCATCTAAAACTAACTTTTGGTTTAACTGGAATCCAATTAAGATCAAGTTTTTTTTTTCTTTTCCGGATGAAGATTGATTTATTTGAAAAGGAATTTTTGCTGGTTAAGTACTTTATTTCTGTTGGTTTGGCTTTTTTAATGGAATTTGCTTCTTATGCATATTGAGAGGTTGTATTACAATTATTGAGAACAAGAAGAAGGGCCACTTACACAGAAAAGCATGGAATTTCAATATCTTAGACATTCTTAGTATTTGTTTTGTGTATATGCCAGTAGGCTTCTTAATATTGAACAAGGAATTGCGGGGACTAGCAAAGGGAAGAGACCAGATCATCATGATAAAGTGGTTATATCAACTAATGATGAGGTATTGCCAAAGACAAAGCGTGAAGCTAATGTTCGTCAGATGGAACAACCACTAGTAAGTGGAACTATGGAGGAAGCCTTGATATCAAAGTATCAACACTTGTGTTAAAGCCCAAATATCAGAATGTTGTCTTTATCAAAATTTACTGGATTGTGAATGAAATCTAATTGCATTTTGTTACGCAGGCTACAAGGGGTGCTAGCTCTCGTACACTAATCAATTATTCATTACCATATCTGTTCCGTGGAGCAAAGTGCCTCGATAGACTTGCTGTGCCTATCCGTCGACGATTCTAAATCAAACTCGACACACATATCATTTAAGTTTCATGTAGAGAATGTGAAGTGGGATGGAAATATGATGTCAGTGGTAAGTTGGAAAATCTCTGTGATGAAAATCTTGGTGAACTGTTTTCTTACTTGAAGAGTTCAAATAAGTAAACTTCTTAGTCTATTTAGAGCAATTACCATGTATGATGTAATAGACTTTGAGTTAAGAAGAGAACTGAAGACGGTAATGTTGTGTCACCAGTAATAAGTTTCCCTGTCAATTTTTGTGGTAATGTCCTTTGCACTAGTTTGCATGTTAAAAATAACAACAAAACTTACAACTATCATTTTGAGTCTGTGAAATGACTCGGCCATTTCCAGATTTGGCTCCATTCATGGGGTTATGGAGAACTTTTGTTTGTAGATTCTAGGGCCTTAGAACGGTCATTCTCCTTTTCATATTTTTTAAATTTCTCTTGCCTAAAACTGCTTAATCATCAATTCTTCTTCTTCTTCTCTTAAATCATGAGTGGTCCTCATAGCCATCTCCAGAGCATGTTTGATCTCACAAGGCCAATATGACATATACAAAACCTCTATTAGACTCTTATCTTACCATGAAATCTTATAATGTACAAAAATTTTGGCCATCCTTCTTTTTGGTGCCAAATTCAGTGCAGTCAATTTAAAAAACTCATTAAAAGACTCTAGAGCACCTGCTCACAAAATTGGTGAGAGAAGTGCAACCATTTTGATGTATGCTGTGGGCAACCAAGTTTTATAGCTGGCCTAAACTTGGTGGTAAAAGTATCGGTAGAAAAGTTTATAGTTTCACAATTGAGTTGGCTTGACTCATGGATTGACCAAGCTGGTTGAGTTCGATTGGTAAAATCTGATGCCAATTTTCTCTTGCGAATAAGATTTGTGTGGTTTGCGAAACTTATCCTGCCAGGTGGTTCAAAATGGAAATGAGCCATTCTTGGCTTCATTTTTCCGTAAATGATATCCTTTATTGACTTCCTTGAAGATGGGGAGTAATATTCATCCAAATTCTTTTCCTTCCATCTCTTCATAATTGATTTTCATTTAACATTGCTAATCAAGCAGTCCTAAGAAATTGTACAAAAAAGTCATTGATGATCACGAGTTCTAGAGGCTGATAGTTGTTTTCCCAAGCAGTCGGCATTAACAGCTTTCCATTTTCTGCAGCAACTAATTGCTTTGACATTGGAGCTAACTAACAAAATAGGAAATCATCCTGTCTGTTAACCACTAACTAGTAGCCGGTGGCAGCCAAATTCCTTCAACCTCATCCGCTTTTTCTCTTAACTACGTTCCATATGCTTTGATTGTATAAACTTATTTACATACAACATTATCCGGCATATCAAAAGATTAATATATATTCTGCAATGTAATGAACATGCTTAAAGAGTCCTCTATATAGAAAGTAAACTTAAACTGGATTTACCATAACATTAAGCATTTTGAATTGTATCTTGTTCTGCAATTTGTCGTCATACAATTTTGTCGTCGTGCAACTTTTCGCACATGCAATGCATACTACTTTATGATTAGCAAGTCCATTAATGCTACTGAATTATGGCACTATGATCATGACTAATAATGCTGTTCTATTTCAAAACGTGCAATTATGCAGACTAATACTTTTACCAAATACAATCAAGATTCACGTATTATGACTAGGAATACGACAAGTATTTGGATAAGAAGTGCTGGATAGATGTACAGTGGAAACCGTAATCAGTGACAAGTGTCTGCAGGGGTTGATTTATACAATTTATGTAGTTGGTTGGTTGCTGTAGACTTCATGATTTTTGGCCATTTCTAGACAATATAGCTTCTAGAGGAAATATTATACTTTTCCATGTATGTCTTAATTGATTGTGGTGTGACTCTTGAAATCTTTAGTCTCAAATCTTAACATGCTAATTGCTAGTTCATGCATTGATAGCCGTTCGATTGGGTAAGGCTTCAAAAACGCTTGTGTCTCATATCATTTACCAATAGGGCCACACCTGTATTCTAGGTGATAGAACTGGTTATAGAGATGGAACAGGATAAGGAAAATTGTCCTTTTTGTTTCCTTCTCCTTTCACAAAGAAAAGACTGTTGGTCATTCAGATTTTTGTTGTCATATAGCTCAAGACCTAGGGCATGTACAGAAAGATGTGATATACATGCTATTTTGCACTCAGTGTTCATCTCTTTATGGAAACAATTATTTCAGGAAAACAAACTATCGTTTGTTGTTCTGTATTCAGTTTTCCAGTCTTGGTACAGAATATTTCTTAAGATATGTACATAAACAGAAATTTCATCATTAGGCTTGCTCTCATCATTATTTCTTCATTCAATATGTTTAATACGTTTTATAGCTTATTTGTCTGAAAGTCTGTATGTGGTTACTAACATATGAAATTGTGTTGTAGCATAAGGATTGCAAATTTTTATTGCTTCTGTTGATAAGTCTGTCAAATTGGAAAGATTTGATTATATGATCCTTTTGGTGGATACATATTTACTTTTTACTTCATATGATCAAAGTCATCAATGCTTGTACAGACAATCACAATTGCTTGAAAATTTGCCAAAGAGTCCGGCATATCGGATCAGACACTGCAATATGTTGGTGAGGCTTGGCATATTAAGGGACCAACAGTACTGGGGTTGTATTCCTTGATTTTTGTGACCATTGTCTAGGAGCTAGATTTTGGCTTTTTTGGTCTCATTATCAGATACAATCAGAATATTTGACTTTACATCAATGAAATGGTTCTTAGTCTTGATCTTTCTTGTTATGCATAGCATTCTCTGTAGAGTTTCTGGGGTTTTATGGGTATGCCTATGTATTCTCTTGGATGATAAGTAATAAAATTGACCACCAAATATAGCAAATTCAGATTCTTTGTGCAGGCACAATTCTACATTGATAGGGACTCACTTTAATACTTACTTTTGAGTTATTATTATTGTTGTTCTCTTTTCGGGAAATGTTGTCAACAATAAGGCTTCTGCTGAAGTAAAGGAGATTATATATTGTTCTCTGCAAATTTGCAGCTAATGTGTTACGTAGATGCTGTTTATTGTTTGGAGTAATTCTCCTATTGGTTTGATTTCCTTTCTATTCAAAATGGGTACTCTATTGAAATTTGGTTCTTAGCCTAAAACCGCAGAAAAAGGTTACTGCTATTTTAATATTTGATCTGGCATAAATATGCCTGCGGTATATAGAACAGGGAATTTGGTGTATTTATTATGATAAGTTGTTTACTTTTCTTGCTTTTGAAGAGGTTAAGGGTCACCTGCTTTGATTGTAATGAAATCTGAGACTGGTTAGTGTTTTGTTTTTTGATGTGTTTATACCTATTTTATTCCTGTCAGTTTCATGATGCCCAGAAAGAGATGGATCATCGAGTGCAACTTCTGAAGACAAATGATAAGGACATAATGCTACCTTATTGCTTGAGAGAACCACTTGAAATGGTACAGTTGCTGTTTTAATCCTCGGATAGCCTCATTTGACCTTGTACCATATGCTTCATTGAGCAACATTAGGCTCTACTCATGGTACTCTGCAACACAGCAGCCTCACAGCCACACGATGGTTGTTGGTACTAAGGATGTCTAATAAGAGCAAGTACAAGGAATATGAAGCGATCACTCAAAGAGCAAGCTGAAGGAAGAAAGGTAAAAACCTCTTGCAAGCCTTAATTCTACCTGTGGAAGCCTTATGTTGTTTTCAAATATTTGGTGTGACAAAAGTAGCAGAGAAAGGAAAGGCTACATTTCTCTTCTGTTCTCAAGTATCCCTGCTCTATTATCTATTGCTATATGTTGGATAAGCTTTGTTTTGAGATTGACATGTGAAATAGAAAAAAAAAATCTACCAAGTGCCTAATCCTCAGCTGTTGCCTGAAATCAGTTTAGGATGAATGACTGTGTCTGTATCTAATATACACTGATTTTTACGTCGCAGTTGATATTTTCTAATTTTCAATGTTATATGATGAGATTCAGATTGTATCTGTTGCTGAGGTTCAACAGTCTGCTGAGTAGCTTAAGAACTTGAATTCATGACAACAAGCTTACTTTAGCTATAGTTTCACCTTGAGGAGGAAGGTATGCTGTGGCTTCAGTATCACTACCTTGATTTGGGATATGAAGGTGCATAAATACTTCAAATGGTGCTGTGTTTAATTTTTGTTTTCAATTTGTTGCTCAAGCTGCGATATCCGAAACTGATAATCTGTGATTTCAAATTATGAACATCAACCTGAAATGAGAAAACGAAATGAGCCTAAACAAAGTAGCCAGTTCCTTCAGAAAATCTTATGCCACATCTATAAACTTCTGTCAGCATGTTTATATGGATTCCATAGGTCTGTGTCATTGTGCCATGGCTGTGTAGTGATTGGCACCTTGGCAGTCTTGTTGGTTCCCAAACAAGTGTCGAAAAGAATAAAAAAGGCTGAGAACACTAGTACTGCTTTTTATCTGGTGGCTATCTTGCTCACTCTAAGATGGTATTACTAGGTTGTGACTGTCCAAATACAGAGGATATTTAATATATAATGCACTACTTTATCAGCTTTACATGGAAAGCAGGTATCTGTAAGCGATATACATTGTAATCATGTTCCTAGTGAAACATTGATATCATAACCAAATCCGAAGATCTGAACATATTTTGGCGGTGATAGGTCACTGTTTGTAATTCCTGGTACAATCTAATGAGAGACAGCAAAATATATCTAGTTACAGCTCAGCTTTTTGATACTTCTTGCAGTCATTTTCCAGAGAATGTGAAGGTGAGAATATGTTTGAAGAAATTGATTACAAGCATTAGTTCCGCAATGTTCATTTGTAGTTCAATTATCACTACTGCAGGGTTCTACCACTCGCACCATGCAGTCATAATGGAACAAGTATCATGGATTGTTCCTAGTCAGGTAATAAAGAGGGACAAGTGGTTGAACTCAAGCTCCTGACCCCATTCGATATGTTCAGTACTTTCTACAGGTTTTTCATAGAAATTGAATCATGTTCGGCAACTGTGTTGGATGCAGCTCTGCGGTATCAGGCATATGCCAAACAAGGTATGTTGATAGTTGAAGCGGAAAAGCAGTCAGATGTGGTTAATTCATCAGGCTTCTCCAGATTGACCCTCAATGATCTTGTATTAACATTTATTTTGTCATATAAGATGCTTGGAAGTCTATGCAAGTTAAGGTAAGGCTTTTCAACAAATGTGCAGTTCCTGCTCTTTAGTTGCACAGAAACCTGCACAATCTGATAAGAAAAAAGTTCAGAAAGCATGATTTTGTTTTTGAAACGTGATTTGTACAAGTATTAGCATGCAATGTCAGAGGTGTGATTCTTCAAGCTCAAATCACCATCATCAACTTTTAAACACCGACTACGGGCACCGAGAGGGAGGGACCGAGGAACTGAACTTGACATTGATCTTCCAAGTACAAGGATCATAAGATAAGTATATTCTTCCTTACAATATATCATAAGATTGTCACCCCTGTCAAACTGCCAAAAATGAATATTCTTGCCATAAGTTTTGCAGAGTTTCTCAGAATCATGTCTCTGAATGTTTCCAGGATCGACAGGCATGAACAAAACACCAGCTCTTGATCCATGAACAGGTTCTCCAAGGTTATATACTTGATCCCAATGAGCTTTAGTGTCAGGTTGACATTGAAGGCATGGGTTTGTTTCAGTTTCAAGGTGTGATTTCTGCATCAGATCAGGATTTATGGACCAAGTTCTTGGAAATCCCCATAATCAATCATAATCTTTACCACTCAAGAGTTTTTAGTGCTCTGATTAAGCTCTAATTGTTGTCTTATCAATCAATAATTTTATACTTTAATACCAAATTAGTGATCCAAGTCAATATGGATGTTCATTTTAAGGCTTCTTATACTAAAAAACTCCAGGTCCTACAAAAATGTTTAATCATTTTTAATATAAAAGATCAATAATGACATTATCAATATTTACTCTTAAATGCCACTCTAAGTAATTATAATTTTTAGGGGACAATAAATTCTAAAATATTAAATCTTTTAGGAAATTTTCAATTTAGTATCTTAAATTTTTAAAATTTTCAATTAAGTTATTAATCTTTTATAATTTTAATAATTTGGTACCATAATTTAAAATGATAGTTATGTTAATATTTTTGTTAATTTGGAAAATGAAATTATTTTTGTTTGACACGCTTCTATGTGAAAATTTAGTTAATAATTAAATATTCACATGGATTTAAAAATATTGTTTAAGGCTATAAAAGATTGATCACTTAATTAAAAAATTTAAAAGTTTTGATACCAAATTGAATTTTTTAAAAAAAAATTTGACACTTTAAAATCTACCGTTTCTAATTTTTAGAATTATTAAAAATTTATAGTGAATCAAGTCTATTATATAGTTTTTTTTTCTCAAGATCACTTTGAAATTGGGATGGAGTTTATAAACTTTTACATTCTTATACTATGTTTAACTAATTAACTCTATTATTTAGATTGTTTTGATAACACATTACTTCTAATTTAAAACAAAAATCATAAATTTTTGATATAATTTACACAATATTTGACTAAGGATAGTAAAAGTGCCGGAATCAGCCAAGCTTAGTAGGGCTGCCTGAGTCAAAATTCCCCCCAAGATCGAAACTCCATAGAAAACGACATCATTTTATTTCTACTTTTAATTTTTTAAAAAATTAATCAGCTTGGGCTCAGGCTTAGCTAATCTCTTACCTAATTGGGCTCGAATTAGGGCCAGCTATCCTAAGCTCCAGTCGAGTAAACTCGACCTATTGTCATCTCATTTTAATAAAAATGATGTCGTTTTCTACTTTTAATTTTTTAAAAAATTAATCAGCTTGGGCTCAGGCTTAAGTAGTCTCTTGCCTAATTGGGCTCGAATTAGGGCTAGCTATCCCAAGCTTCAGTGAGTAAACTCGACTTATTGTCATCGATTAATTATTTTAGATTAAATTAAATTGAATTAAACAATTGTAAGTTTTTTGTTACAATAATAATTTTAATAAAATAACAATGAAATCTGAGCCTTCCTCTCCGTTGACTTCCAAAGTCTTCCACAAGAGTCTACGATGGTACCATGCGCAACGCAACCGGACGTCTCTTCTTCCTCCACGTGTACATTTGTCTACGTGGCGATCTCCTATTTGCCAGTTGTACACCCAGGTGCTCCACAAAACCCCTCCATAATTCCCACATTTTCCTCCTAAACTAGAATTCTAACATCACTGCTGGTCACTCATAGAGAATGCAATTCTGAGTCCTTCAACTTCATCAAATAATAAAGATGAGGTCAATGTTGTTCAAATCAGGAATATTCATATCCTTGCTTTTGTTGAACTTTGTTCCTTCACAATCAGCTGTTTCGAGCGTAGATCTAGGGTCCGAATGGATGAAAGTCGCTGTAGTGAATCTAAAACCAGGCCAAACGCCGATCTCGATCGCAATCAATGAGATGTCGAAGCGCAAATCCCCGACTTTCGTCGCATTCCAGGGCGGAACTCGTCTTCTAGCCGAAGAAGCCGCCGGAATCGCGGCACGTTACCCGGACAAAGTCTACTCTCAGCTCCGAGACATGATCGGGAAGCCGTACACTTACGTGAAATCGTTTCTCGATTCAATGTACCTGCCGTTGGACGTCGTCGAAAATTCTAGAGGCGCAGCCGGTTTCAGGATCGCCGATAGTCTGGGCGCCGATGCTTCGATTTACTCTGCGGAGGAGTTGCTGGCGATGGTGTTGAGTTACGCCGCGAATTTGGCGGAGGTTCACGCGAAGGTTCCGGTGAAGGATGCGGTGGTCACCATACCGCCGTATTTTGGGCAGGCGGAGAGGAGAGGGTTGGTTACGGCGGCGCAGTTGGCGGGAATAAATGTGCTTGCTTTGGTACATGAGCATTCAGGTGCTGCGTTACAGTACGGGATTGACAAAGACTTTTCTAATGGTTCAAGGTACGTTGTATTATATGATATGGGATCAAGCAGTACTTATGCAGCTCTTGTTCAGTACTCGGCCTACAGTGCAAAAGAGTTCGGGAAGACCGTGTCCGTTAATCAATTTCAGGTAAATTTCTCATCTTTCTCTTGTTTGATTTATTTCTTGAAAGTTGTGGCTAATTTATGTTTCAATGCATTAGCTTTATTAAGAGAGAAAAGTTTGGACTTAAGTATTCCCTGGAGAAATCTAAAACTGAAATTCCCGTCTAATTTGGTGGCTATTACAAGAGCTTCAGTGAAGATTGTTGAACGTCTATATCTGTAAATCGATTTAGATGATTTGAGTTAATAAAAAACTAACAGAAATAGTTCATTTTAATTTGGTTTAAAACTAACTGAAGTCTAATAAATGTTGTCTTTTTCCCTTTATATTTTGTGGTTTCTTCTTATACTTGGTTCTTTGATACTTGGCTGGGTCCTGTTAATGTTTTTACGATTTTATAATATTTCCAGGTTAAGGATGTTAGATGGGACGCAGTTCTTGGAGGACAGAATCTTGAATCTCGGTTGGTGGAGTTCTTTGCAGATGAATTCAATAAACAAGTTGGAAATGGGGTTGATGTTAGAAAGTCTCCTAAGGCAATGGCTAAATTGAAGAAACAGGTTAAGCGAACCAAAGAAATTTTAAGTGCAAATACGGTGGCTCCTATATCAGTTGAATCTCTCTATGATGACCGGGACTTTAGGTAGGGTGGGACTTTGGACATGCTATGCATAAACAAGCTATCTTAGTGTTCTTGTTTGTAAATCCAGTCTCTTTCTCTGCTTTTGCCAGCATCAGTTACTTGTTTTTGTGAACTTATGGCTACCATCAGGCTACCCACCTTATGTTTTTGGCTATCATGATCTGTTCCTGCCAGTTGCATTCAATTAATTTGCAACACCAATCTTTTCCATCATTGACCACTAAGTTGTCTGGTTGAATAATTAAATCAGTTAGATGCATCACTGCATTAATGAAACATATAGAATTTTTACTCCTTCATATACGTATAGTTGCTCCTGTTTGTTTGTTTCTTTGCTTTTCCTTTTGAGTATATGAATATTTCATGTAGATCAGATGAAGAATTGATTGTGATCTCATATGAATCTCTTTTTATCTTTTGTAATGATTTGCAACTTAGTGAAATAATTGTGTATGTGTGGTATCTTATAATACTAAGTTCTGCAGAAAGTAATAAAAATTGGCAGACATTTTGTTTCTTGAGCTGGTATTTTATTCTGATGATTTCATTAGCTACAATAGCTTTAACCAATTTGTTTCTTGCATTGTGACTTGCAAGAGTTCTTGTTTTTTATTTCATCATTTATGGTTAAAGATCAAGGTTTCCTTCTTGGTTTGCTTACCCACAAGCCCTTGTATGTGGTTGAGAACTCATTAGTTATGGCAAAACCTCAACAATAGCATTGTGTAGCAACATTCTTATTGGTTATGTGGGGTTGCTAGCAGTTAAGTTGAGTATGATCATTAGTTAGATGCTCAAAAGAATGTTTTGTTATATATTTGTGTGACAACCTTTAATTAGCATCTTTTTTTTTTTTTCAGGAGCACTGTCACCCGTGAGAAGTTTGAGGAGCTTTGTGAAGATCTGTGGGATAGGTCTCTTATACCTTTAAAAGAAGTTATCAAGCATTCTGGGCTCAAGTTGGATGAAATATATGCAGTTGAACTCATAGGAGGTTCTACCAGAGTGCCAAAGTTGCAGGTTGGTCCTGTCATTTTCAGTTTTCGTTTATGGACTGAAGGTAGAAATTATGGTCATTCTATCATTTCATCCACACCTCAATACAAAAAGCAGAAGAACCATCCTCTCATTCTTTCGCATTTAGCTTTATCAATTTTTTAGTTAGAGTTTTTAACTTTAAAACTATTTTTGCAAAGTTGCAATGTCCGATCCCGCCATGGTACCACTTTGCTACACGTCAACCTCCTTTTGATTGCTTTGATGTCTTCCATTTTAGTAAATGATTCTTTGATGCATTTTTGAGGAACGAAAAGGATCTTGAATAATTTTGATGAAGATAATGGATAAACAGTGGTTGTATGCGGTCAAAAATGCTTTCTTATGCTTATTGTGTGACAAGTGTTCCTCATAGCATGAACATAAGCAAGTTGACACACTTGTCTCTTAGCTCACTGCTTTTAGCTTAGCAAGAATATGCCATAATGTATGCCTAATTATTCCATGACACATTATTTTCTTTCGGCCCTCATCTGTTAATCAAGCTAGCATTTAAAAGAAATCTCTTTTTCGACTTTTAATAGGCCAAGATCCAAGAATTTCTTGGTAGGACTGAGCTGGACAAACATCTGGATGCTGACGAGGCTATAGTTCTTGGTGCATCACTACATGCTGCAAATTTAAGTGATGGAATCAAATTGAATCGCAAGTTAGGAATGGTTGATGGTTCAACATATGGTTTCACAGTTGAACTAAATGGTCCTGATCTTGTTAAAGATGAGAGTACCAAGCAGTTACTTGTACCAAGGATGAAAAAGCTACCCAGTAAGGTATTTTGAATCTATAACATGAGACAACTAGATGATGAGCGAAAAGTTGTGATTGGAACCGCATGCTCCATATTTTCCTCTTTCTGGATGGATTGGTCCTATGTCTAATTATCTTTCTTCTTATTTATAGATGTTCAGATCCGTTGTCCATAACAAAGATTTTGACGTTTCACTTGCATATGAGAGTGAAGATTTTTTGCCTCCCAGTGTCACCTCAAATGTCTTTGCTCAGTATGCTGTGTCTGGTCTTGCTGATGCAAGTGAAAAGTAAGGATTTCCTTGATCTTTTTGCTGATCTATATTTTTCTCTCTTTTTTTTTTTCGAGATCACAAAACCATTTCATAGTAAAAGGTCCTAAAGGTTTTATTTTTCCTTCTTATTCTACATTGTCTAGATATTCTTCTCGAAATTTGTCCTCTCCTATCAAGGCAAATCTCCATTTCTCTCTCAGCCGAAGTGGAATTCTTTCTTTAGACCGAGCAGATGCCGTCATTGAGGTATCAGAATGGGTGGAGGTACCTAAAAAGAATCTGACGTTGGAAACTACAACCAGTACCTCCCCAAACATATCAGTTGAAAGTGGTACTAACAACACTTCAGATGATAGCAATAAAAACTTGCAGTCTGATGGTGAAATCAGTACTGCATCCAACTCAACTGCAGAGGAATCAAGTACAGTTGATTTGGGCACAGAGAAAAAACTGAAAAAACGAACATTCAGGGTTCCACTGAAGGTATAGACTGATAATTTACGTCCAGAAAGTATCTTTCTTGTAGCAAGTCTCATGCTTTTTTTTCCTTTCGTATTCCTTATTGTTGTTTCTGTTTGTTGGAGGTTGTTGAGAAGACAGTGGGACCTGGAGCACCTCCTTCAAAGGAATCTCTAGATGAAGCAAAGAGAAAATTGGATGCACTGAACAAACGGGATGCTGAGCGGAGAAGAACTGCAGAGTTAAAAAATAACCTGGAAGGATATATCTATTCCACTAAAGAGAAGGTTTGAATTGTTCACTTGGTTCATACATTCTTATCTGTTAAGGGTTTGAATTAAGGAAATGCACTCCTTGGTTATGTACTCTCAATGGCTTGATAATTAGTGTTGCTTGATCTTCCTGTAGGGGCTTATAATCATTTTTGTATATATTATGGAACCAGTAATTGGTTTTAAACATCAGTTTTTTATTTTTGCGTAATCAGTTTCGTCTCCTTCAATTTTTTGTTGATTCCTATATTCCAGCTTGAAACAAACGAGGACTTAGAGAAAATTTCTACCAGTGATGAACGGAAATCTTTCATTGAAAAACTTGATGAGGTATACCTTTTTAATTTCTTTTTAATATCAGACTTGATATCTTGAACTGGACATTAATATAACTCTTTTTACTTGAATTCATGAACACTCAACTGTTTCAGGTCCAAGAATGGCTATATACCGATGGAGAAGATGCTACTGCTAACGAGTTCCAGGAACACCTGGATTCTTTAAAAGCTATTGGTGACCCAATATTTTTTAGGTATTACCTAAATTTTGTTTTCCTTGCAACTAATTCTCCAAGTATACATAATTAAACTCCTAAGTTTGACACTTCAGCTAGTGTGTATCGGCTGATATGAGCTTTTTCTGTAGGTACGAAGAACTTAGTGCGAGGCCAGCAGCAACTGAGCTTGCTAGGAAGTACTTGGGAGAGCTGCAACAGGTACGTCAAAGCAATTGAATTTACATATGATATTTATGATTTTAAGGCATGGATTTTGGATCTGCTTGATGATAGCTTTTTCTTGTTCTCTCTTTTAATTTTGTTTCTGTACCTGGATTTCTTAAAAGGTAGTTAAAACGTTCCATTTCTTGATCATTTAATGATTCTATGAATATTTTATTATTGAAAGATGAGTGAGCAAGATTTACTGGATTTTGTATGTTTTTCGTACATGTTTTCTCCTTTTTTTTCCCCTTTTGTTGCTTTGCAATCTGTCTTAGATCTTTCTTGGTGGACTTTCAGGAACTTAGTAATGTTGATAGGTAGTTGGTTTTATATATACATATATATATATCTCTGTATGTATGCATGTATGAATGTAAATGTACTTTTGTGATTGGCTTACTTGAAATGTTACTCTAAAGTAATGTCTGCTGACTTTGTAAGATTTTGGAGCTAAAGGCTTTTGTTTTTTTTTTTGCCAAAGATTCTTCCTTTTATGTTTAGATAGCAAAAAGAGTGCATTGACCTTTTCAATTTTTAATGCCTACAGATTGTAAAGGGCTGGCAGTCGGACAAGCCTTGGCTTCCGAAGGATAGAATAGATGAGGTGTGTTTTCAGTTTCTAATCTAAGATGTTAAGCTTCTTGCTGATGCAATCTCAGGTTGATTGAAATACTTGACATTTGATTTGTGACAATTTCCTTTCCAGGTTCTTAGTGATGCTGATAAGTTGAAGACTTGGTTGAATGAGAAGGAGACAGAGCAAAGCAAGTAAGTAGTCTCTGTAACAATAATTGTTGGTTTGCTACTTACAGCTTTGTTCATGGTCTTCCATAAACTACTCGAATGCTTTAATCAGTGGATATGTTTTCATGAGAATATATTTTCATGTTGATATTACTTGCCAGAGGAAACTTGCCAGAGGAAAAATTGTTTGTATGCGTATGCAGCTCGTATAGATCTAATGCTTCGCTGTCTAAGAGATAAGCTATATGAATCTAATCTTCTGTTAAAGAGCTCATTTTAGAAAACCCATCTTCATAGAGTAAGAAAATATACTCTCTAGTTTGCTGTAGAACGTTAATAGATTCTTAACTAGGTTGAGGAATCTAACACCAAACCACTTGATGGTCTTCTGGACTGGGAACTAGAAAAGAACAATAGAAGACAACTAAAAATTCTAAAATTATGAATTACTTTGAGAACTCTTGTTTGAACACTTTAAATTTCTGGAACCCTAGAAGCCTTAAATCTCATCTCTAGAGTAAAAATAATCTACCATTTAAAGTAACTTGCCAAAATAGAAGTGAGAAGACAATAAGCCCCTTAAAAATGAAGGTAAGGTAGCGTAAATAGTAATCTGAACAACGTTATGAACGGTAAAAATAGTGATGCAAACAGTAACATCACACTATTTCTCCTGAATCATAAGGTCGCTCAAGTTTGATGATTGTAGCTTCCTCTGTACATTATCCAAGTTGGTTGCATAAAGTAAAACTAGCAGACTACCAAATTTTCAACATACTACTGTATATACATGTGTTGTAGTCTGCAGTTGATGCATGACAGGAATTCTGCTTTGGTTGTAGTCTTCATGATTTTGGGAACACAAATGTGATTATTGCTTCATATTTCTTGTTTGCTGATCCAATTTACCATTACAGTCACTCTAACGTTACTTAATTTTTCTTGCTTGGATTTGCCGGTGGTTAAGCGTGTTATCCTTATGAGTTATACAGCTTAATAGAAATTGAAATTGTAGGAAATGGACTTTACACTTTTTTATTGTCTAGCTTAAGCTTTGTGAATTCATTTGCCTGAATTAATGAGATTGAACTGGTTCTTGTTTATTCCATTTTCTCCTACAGAACCCCTTTATTCAGCAAACCAGTATTCACATCAGAGGAAGTATATCTGAAGCTCTTCAATCTGCAAGACAACGTATTACTGCAGTTCTTTTGCTTGATTAAGAAAGTAATTTCTCCGATGCATACCTCAACTTGAATTAATGTTTAATTGTTATTCTATAGGTTGCTAGCGTCAACAAAATTCCGAAACCAAAGCCAAAAGTTGAGAAGCCTAAGAAGGTTGAGATTGAGACCAATGCCAAAAATGAAACTGAGGCTACTGCGGAAAATGCTAATGGTTCCAACTCAGATTCTACCGATAGTTCTGAAAATGGAAGTTCTACAGCTGGTTCAGATGCCACAGTTGATGAAAAGGTCAATCAAGAGGCTGAGGTTCATGATGAGTTGTGATTTTAACCAAGATAATCATTAGGATTCACATATATGTTTTAAGACCAAGTGAGACAATTGACAGAAAAAAGTAGAACATGCGATATTGCTATTTTAGGCCGCAGCAGCAGAAAAAGGGGGAACTCTTTATCATTCTTGAGATTAATGGTTGAGCCAATCATTAGTTCTTCAAAGACTGAACTTTTTAAGGACATTTGCCTTCCTTTTAATTGTAACACCTGTAGAATTATACCCACAAAAGGAAGGGGCATCTAAATTGAACACAAACATTTGCCTCTTTGGGAGTTTTGTTGATGATACTACAATGGCAGACACTTCCTATTTAATTAAATTACAAAAGCTATAATCTTTTCCCTTTTAATATTTGGATTCTAGGCTTATCTTGTGGATTTTTGTTCGTTGCGCATAATTATGATTTGGACCAATGTGATACGATCCGATACTAAATTGAATCTGTCACGCGAGCTTGGGTCAGAGGTAACGTCTGTCCAAAACAAGGTTTTTGATGATGCATTTGTCGAGTCTAATTTGTAATCACATCCTAGAAATTTATTAACTTCAACGAAACCATTGCATCTTCTTAAAAGGATGAAGATAGTAAGCAGATTGAGAAATGATTGAAGTGCATTCGTATTCACGCCTAAGTTGAATGCCAAACCAACTATGAAACAGAGTCTCCTGAGGGTTGGCAAAAAAGGTGGCTGTCTTGTGTTTAACCAGAATCTGAAGATTACCCAGTTGGGAAAATTGGGACGAATTGAAGATGCCATTGAAGTTTTCTCAGAAATGGCACAGAAGAACGTAGTCTCGTACAATTCCATGGTCTCTGCCCTTGCTAAAAATGGCAAAGTCGATGATGCGCGCAGTCTGTTTGATAAAATGCCTAGCAGAAACTTGGTTTCTTGGAACACCATGCTTTCTGGGTATTTGCATAGCGATAGGACTAAGGAAGCTTATGACTTGTTCTCTAGAATGCCTGAAAGGGACCTCTTTTCATGGACTCTGATCATTACTTGCTATACACGCAGTGGGGAGCTTGAAAAGGCCAGAAAGTTGTTTGATTTACTTCCTAGTGATTACAAGAACGACGTGGCTTGTTGGAATGCTATGATTGCTGGATATGGGAAGAAAGGAAGGTTTGACGATGCCAGGAGTTTGTTTGATAAAATGCCTGTTAAGGATTCTGTTTCATGGAATTCAATGTTGGCGGGTTATACCCAGAAGGGAGAAATGCACTTGGCTTCACTGTTTTTTGATGAAATGGGTGAACGCAATGTTGTTTCATGGAATCTGATGGTAGACGGGTTCGTTGAAGTGTGTGATCTGGATTCAGCATGGAAGTTCTTTCAGAAAATTCCAATTCCAAACATTGTTTCTTGGGTGACTATGATGAGTGGATTTGCACGATATGGTAGAATCGTGGATGCTAGAAAATTTTTTGATCTGATGCCTAGTAGAAATGTGGTTTCTTGGAATGCTATGTTGTCAGCTTATGTCCAGAACTGCCAAATTAATGAAGCTAGTAAGCTGTTCAATGAGATGCCGGAAAGAAATGCTGTGTCATGGACTACAATGATTACAGGATACGTTAGAGTAGGTAAGCTTGATAAAGCAAGGGAGTTATTGGATAAGATGCATTACAAGAACACTGCAGCACAAACGGCAATGATGCATGGTTATGTACAGTTCAATAGAATGGATGAAGCAAGGGAAATTTTAAATGATATAGAGACCCATGATGTTGTTAGTTGTAACGCCATGATTGCAGGCTATGTGCAGTGTGGAACAATGGACAGTGCTCTTCATCTTTTCAAACAAATGGCTAACAAGGACATGGTATCATGGAACACCATGATTGCCGGCTATGCTCAAGTGGGAGATATGGATAGAGCTCTAGAGATATTTGAAGAGATGGGAGAGAGGAATTTGATTTCTTGGAATTCTTTAGTGACTGGTTTCATGCTAAATGGGTTGTATTTAGATGCATTGAAGTGTTTTGTATTAATGAGACATGAAGAGATTAAGCCTGATCAGCTGACTCTTGCTTCTATCTTAAGTTCATGTTCTAGCATTGCTGCTCTGCAAGTTGGGAAACAAATTCACAATCTTGTTATGAAGAGTGGTTATGTAAAGGACTTGGTCATCTGCAATGCCTTGATCACTATGTATGCTAAATGCGGAAGAATCTCGAAAGCAGAGCTCATCTTCAAAGAAATTGATCATAAGGATGTTATATCTTGGAATTCCTTAATTGGTGGGTATGCGTTGAATGGATATGGAAAGGAGGCACTTGAACTCCTTGAGAATATGATTTCAAAAAGAGTGGCTCCTGATCAAGTCACCTTCATTGGTATTTTATCTGCATGTAGTTATGCTGGCCTTGTTGATAGGGGAATTGAAATGTTTAAATACATGACTGAAGTATGCGGTATAGAACGACTACCAGAGCACTATGCTTGTGTGATTGATTTGCTTGGAAGGGTAGGAAGGTTAGATGTAGCCTTTGAAATCGTAAGTGAATTGAAGATCGAGGCAAACGCAGGAGTCTGGGGAGCATTGCTTGGTGCTTGCCGCATGCATGGGCATGCGGAGCTCGGAAAGTATGTTGCTAAAAAACTTCCAGTATTTGAACCCCATAAAACATCAAATTTTGTGCTGTTATCAAATATGTACGCTGAAGCTGGAAGATGGGATGAGGTGCAAGAGTTAAGGGCCCTAATGAAAGAAAGTAGTGCAGAAAAACAACCAGGATGCAGCTGGATTGAAGTTAGAAATCATGTACATACATTTCTGTCCAGTGATTCGACTCGGGTTTCTGCAACAGGTATATGCAGAACATTGGGTGACCATATGAAGAGCATAATTCTAGTACCTGAAATTCATATCTGACAAATATACTAATTCATTGTTCTTTCAGTTAGATCGCATAGTGCTTTGTCACGTACAATGTATAGTATAAGAATACAGACATCTCTTAATCGTTTTGAATACATCTTGCATTCTCTAACCTGTTTGAAGCATTCATTTCTCGTGATCTTTATCAGAACTCCATCGTTGCTGCTAGAACACAGAACCAACATGACAGAAACTTCATTTTACTAACATCATAAGCTATACTGAGAATCATTATTATAACTATCTGTCTTTTCAAATTTATCCTGCAATTGGAAGCTTCAATCCAGACCCTCTGGCTGAAGAGAACCTAGTGAAAGTTCCATATCTAATTTGCATATGGTTAAGAGGCTTAGAGTGAAAAGATTGCTCATTCACCAGAACTTTAGATTACACTGCTTAAAGGAATTAAAAGAGCAATGTTTTAAAATATAAACCGGCAAGATAAGAGGTTTAAAGTTTAAAAGGTTCAACTGATATTTAACTGTTATAAAACCATCTACAAATTGAATAAAATTGAAAATTTTAAAATATTATTGAAAGAGATTGTCTTTACTTATCGAAGACTTTAAAGTTTAATTGAAAAAAAGAAATTGTTAAATAAAAATTACTTAATTTATTTTAGTTTATAAGAATTTATTAATTTACCAAAATCGATCGATTAGTCAATAAATTGATTGATTTTTTAACAACAAAAGTTATTAAAATAAACCAAACTGGAAAGTTTAAATCTAAACTGAAAAGTTGACATGTTTAAGATTTTTCAGTTGAACCAGCTGAAATCATTGAAAAAGAGCATAATTCACTTTGTATAAAATAAAAACTTAGAAATAATAATAATATTCAAAATTTTATACAAAATGAAGGGCTTTTTGTTTCATTGAAAAACGTAATATTTTAGGCTACTTAAGCCTAGACATACCCAAGCTCATCGTTTTTTATTTTTAATTTGAAAATTTTTTAAAATTGGGTTAGGATGGGCTTAGTTGGGTTTTGGGCTACCAAGGTCTGTCGGATTCGAGCTCAAACTTAGCTGCCTCGGGCATGATTGGGCCTCAGGCTAGGCTTGGGCCTAAGCAACCTGCCCAGCCCATCACCAACTCTAATAATTACTATATATTTGTTATAAGATGCTCAATTTTTTTTGGCTTGAGATGTTTTTATACCTATAATTTTTAAGTGAAAACGACATTTTTAACAAAACAATGTTGTTTTTAAAATTTAAATTAAAAAAAGAATATAATCGAGTTTGGTCCGAGTTCAATTGGGTTTTGAATTACTCAAGTCCAAACTTTGGCATTTAAATTACTACTTTATTATTTCTGTATATAATATTAAATATAATAGTAAAAACTTATTTAAAGTGTGAAATATTAAGTTCCAAATAACTCTTTAACCTTTAAAAAGCTATTACCCTTTAGATCCAGAGTTCCATGGAATCAGTCAGCTAATATCAGTCACTCACTATGTCCGCAAAATAAAAAATATCTGTGGAACTTCCCATCCGAAGCTAACTTCATGTGTATAACAATTTATATATTTTACAATACTAAATAAAGAATGAACGTTGATTTCCAATGAAGGAAATCTATTTGTGCAATAGGACACGTTTTGGTTCTGCAAGTTTGATACAATGTCAGGAGCAGGATGACTAGAGTAGGTTATAAATGAGCTCTTAATCTTTCTGCTACTGTGATATTTGATTCATTTCCTGGATCTCTCTCAATCTTTGTCTTGAATGGTTTCATGCAGCTTATGCTTTTTTTGATACTTTCCAATGGCTTCAAGTAAGTGTTCCCTTGATAATGGTTTACTAAGATGGTCATCCATTCCAGCTTCAATCATCTTGTCGGCTGCACCTTTTGATTCATGAGCTGATAAACCAAAGATGGGGATGTGATCTCCATATCTGATCTCCCTCTTCCTTATTTCTTCTGTTGCACCATAGCCATCCAGTTCTGGCATCTGTTGAACATGTAATGGAATTGAAAAACATCAAGTAATGACTCAGGATTAGTTTGCATTACAGTGTACTGATTAAGTATGGGACGTTACCTCGCAGTCCATCAAAACATAATCATAAGGAACCACAGATAATGTAATTTCAGATTGGTCTAGTAAACCAATCCGATCCAGTGCTTCCTTTCCATTTTCACAAGCATCAACACTTGCACCTAGCTTTTCAAGAGTAGTCTTAGTCATCACACGTATCATTCTGGTATCATCAACCACCAAGAATCTCATTCCAGTCAGAGGCTTGTCCATGTCTTGTTCAAGTGGCTTAAACTTTTCATTACAAGATGATGGTGCTGCTGAGTTTGTTTGATCTAAATGCTTCAAGTATGATGAGACTCTTTGCATTGCACTATCCTTTTTACTTTTAGATAAACTTCCCTCCCTGAACTCTGGTAGAAGTCCTAAAACCCGATATAACCGAGAACCATGAAATGGCTGCAACAAAATGTCATCAGTGGGATCGATCCTTCCCTGATAAGAACTTGTAATTCTTCGAGAAGTCGGTTTATCTAACCAAACTACCTTGCAAGAAACACCAGAGATGCCTCTTTTAAATTCATCAACAGCATTGTATAGCTCTTCATAAGGTCCAGAACTAGCATCAATCACAAGCAACAAAAAACCTGTTGCGGCTCTACCACTGCTATTTCCACTAGTGGGAAGCTTTTGATCTGTCCCATCCATGGAACTTAAATGCAAATCCTTGCATCCTGTGCTTGAAGTGTCACTCCCGGGACTTACATCCAACTTATCAGAAGAATAAAGATAAGAAACATTCTTGCTCTTTATTTTCCTTAGCACCTCATGAATACATTCCCATTGCTCAACCACAGATACTTTGATTCCCAAGCTTTCAATAAACATCTGTGTAGTTCTTCTCCTTTCTTCTGCTTGAATCAGTAGAACAGCATGTGATCTCTCGCACCTGGCGCTAGAACTAAACAGAGAGAGCAAGGGACCTGTGGCACGAATGGTAAAGCTTGGAGCACTCGCTCTACTTAGCACAGGTGTGCTGTCAGATATGGAATTTACTCTATTCACCGTACAACTTTCTGAATTATCCATAGCAAGATTCCCAGATGTTGTAAGGAAAATATTGAATTTGAAGCAAGTTCCTTTCTCCCCGATCGGTTTATCAACTATTTCTATTTCACCATCCATCAGCCTTACCTGATTAATGACATTTAAAGTTTCATTACTCAAATACCTGGAAAGAAATAAACAGCATGTAACACATATTCAGGTCAGTTAATTCTGAAGGAGATCACTTTGTTTGCTTCTACTGGACATTAGTTTACAGAAAAATTTATGTTAATCTTTGTAGTCCAAGCCATTCAAGGTCTAGATTCTGTAATTGACTCTTAACAATTGCAAAATGTCCTGTTAATAAATGGAACAGTATATGTTTTTTATAATGCAAGCAAAAGCAGAACTTAGGAAATATGAGACATAGGAATACCAGAGATGAAGTTTTCTGGAAAAGGATTACTTACCAAAGATTGAACAATTCCTAGTCCCAACCCAGTGCCTCCATGCTCGAAAGCAGTTTCTTTGACTTGGACAAAATTTTCAAATACTGAACATTGCTTCTCTTTTGGTATTCCTTTCCCTGTATCATCCACTTCAAACACAAATTCTATACAGTCTTCATTCTGTTTTGCTGCATTGACAATTTCCAGGTCCTTTCCTCCCTTTTCATGGCGAAATAAGCAGGAACATGGTTTCCGGGAACCATCATGCTTGCCTGCAGTTATCATGTTCTGCAAACTGGGTTTTTTAGCCCATGATCTAACTGATACATGCCCTTCTGATGTAAATTTCACAGCATTGCCAATTAAATTACACAGGATTCTTTTCAACCATAGTCTATCACCTTTCACATTGAAATATTTAAGAATGGAGCCATCGCAAGAGTCCAACACCACATCTATACCCTTCTTCAACCCCATAGGATAATGGAAATCCACTACCTCTTCAAGCAGGGAAGCTATATTGAATTCCTCTTCTGCAAGCTCCATCTTGCCAGCTTCAATTTTGCTCGAGACAAGGATAGAATTTAGTAGCCCTGGGATTATACATAGAAGAATTAAGTTCATGGATTTAAACTAGTAAGAAAGAAATGATTTGAAGGAATGATCAGTTAGCTTACCAACTAAGTCCTTTGTGCAGTCATCCATCTGCTTTAAGTATGCCTCCATTGTTGAACCTGGAGGTACTTCTTCATAGCACATACAAATCCAGCCAGTAATTCCATTTAGCTGATTGCCAATGTCATGACTAGCACTAGCTATGCCTTTACTTTTGTTCATGTACTTCCTCTCTGCTTGTTCAGTTGCTTCCTTTTGTTTTATCAATGCTGAACATATCTGCACCTCTCTTTCTGTAGCTTTAACCATCAACAACACGAAAATGAGGATAGAGATGATCACTACAGCCATCATCACTATCAATAATATGAGAGCAACTCTACTCTTCCTCTTAATGTTATGCACTTGTCCGCCATAGGGGAAACTCAAGACGTAGACCTGATTCATACGTGCAAACAGTTAGACATTGAAATCTGCAGAAATTGCACAAGTTCTTCAGGTTTATCAGAAAAAAGGATTCAAGGTCTAATGTAATTCTGTATGTCAAACTCCAGGACTTCGTGAAGCTTACATAAAAAATAAACTTTTGAGATGGATGGTTCATTGGAAACTTACAGATGGAACTCCCAAGAGTTCTATTGTAGAACACCCGACTATATTCTTATTTTCTCCCATCTTCAGAAGTGATACCTCTGGCTCTCCTCCTCCATGCGCGCATGAAATTTCTGCAGCGTGACTTTCATTCCGTCTATCTAATGACCGCAAGGAAACGGATGTTCCAGAGACCTCAACACGAGTATTATTCAATCCTCCTACAAGCCACTGTCCATCTTGTGTTCCCAAGTATAAGCTTCCACCATAAAAATCTATCCCATGCAAGACTTCAGTTAATGTTTTCACTGGAAACCCGAGAGAGACAGCTCCTTGTCTATTTACAGAAACAGTGTTCAGGATAAGAAGATCTTCACCACTGTCCACTCCTCTTCCTACTGTAGCATACCCGTTTGTACTGTTCAGAGCTGGTCGGACCAAACTTGCGTTAGCTATGGTGGGAATGTTAGATTCAATAGGAACTCCCTCAGGTTTTCCTGTACTAGGGTCTACGGTTTGCTTATACCAAATGAAGTGTTCCCTGGAATTTTGATTCTTCAATTTGCAAAAACCTGCCGCGGTTTTGGAGTAAATTGCAAAGGTTTCGTTTCCATCATAATAGTACGAGAAAAATGAACCTTCAGTTCCAATGTACATAGCATGTGATATGTAAGGAACTACTGTAAGTGCATTGAACAATAAGGGAGCCACCTGAAGAGAAACGGAAGAAAAAAGTTTCAAACAACGAAATGTACAAGCTATAATCTGCATTTACAGTTCACAATTTATATTTATATGCCAGACCCTGATAAGATTTGAGTAATAGGTGAATGACAGGACTCTTACCTCGTCCTCAACATTACAGGACACAAGAGCAGTTCCTTCCAACGATGAATTCATTAGTCGAGCTAAATTAATTGCTGAAGAATTCACAGTATGCAACAATTTAGCTGTGTTGTGAAGCTGTGAAGTTAGCGTGGAGCTCAACTTGTGGGAGTCCAAATATAAGTTGTGCTCCATCTGTTTTGCCATTCTACACCACCATGGAACTATTATACTCGGAAATAGCAGCACCACTGTGGCCTGCACATTCAAGTTTGTTAAAAAAAAAGTTCATAAGAACTTTTCACGAAGCAAACTAAAGATGTTTTTGACCTGTAATGATTATGTGTAAACTGGTCAAGAACGTACGATATCAAAAAAATGATTGAACATGCCTACAAGGCAAAAACAGGACGAACCCTTCTTAAGAAATGGAAAAAAGATTGATTTTAATTTCATCTTCTTTGGTAGTCATAATGATATTTAGGAACTGAAGAAAAATGGGTAAGAGTTAATATTGTAAGAAGCATGTTGATCAAAAAGGATTGTAGTAATGGAGTCATCACCAGAAGAATGTAGCTCAATAACGGCCTTGAAGCTAACAACTTGAGCTTCTCCTTAAACGCCATTTCTGCATCCGCAAAAAATTAACAGATGCAGCAGCAACCTGTAAAAATTACATCCAAAATAGCTCCTTTATCCAGTAATTAGATCGTTGAATCTACACCAACATAGTTTATTAAAGCAAATAGAGACTACTGAAATTCCATAAAAATCTCTGGTTTTTGTTTGTTTTATCATCTTTGTTTCAAAACAAGCTTTCCTTCAGTGTTCTACTTCACATAAACACTTCCCTCTCATCTCTTCCACTCTTTCATGTCTCTGTGTGTAGACATGCATAAACTACACGGCTTCCAACATATAAACACGAAAAACTGGATAAACAGACAGAATTATACCAACCTGAAAGAGAAAAAAAACAAGTGAGTGTCTTTGAATGTGTTTCTCCTCCCTCTTTTTACCTTTTTAGAACAAAGATTATGTAACCCTCTCAAGAAAAACAAGCATCTGACTGTATATACTTGTTAGATTGGCAATGAAGTAGTAGTCTCCATGTGAACAAAATCACATACAAAGAAGGAAAAGAATCGGATTGTGGATTTTGCAGCTTTAGGTTTAGATTTGCAACTCCACACGTTGACTCCATGCAGAACTCTTCTGTATTAATAACTTCACAAATTATCTCTCTTTTTTTTACTTTATTTTATATTAATTCTTTATAAATTTAAATTCGTTGTTCTAAACTTCCAAAACTAACATTGCAGACATGAAATTTTAGAATAAAAATAATTAAAAATAAATGATAAGTAAAGAGTACATGTGATAATAAATTATATACAAATTAAAAAATTTAGATAAATAAAAAGTACTAATCTGTAAATTAGAAAATTCTTATATTCACTTTGTAATTTGTACTTTCCTTATTGAATAGCTTTTTCAATGATTAAAAATAGTAATCGGTGCATTCAACAGTTGAAATTTTGAACTGCCCAATTTTTTAGTTCGGTTTTTAACTTTTCGGTTCAATTTATTTTAATAATTATTGTTGTTAAAACATATCAATTTATTAATTAATGGTCAATTTTTATAAATTAATAAATTCTTATAATCAATTAATTTAAATTTAAATTGATTGATAAGTAATATTTATAATATTAATTTGATTTTATTTAATCTTTAATCAATTTTATAAATATTGATTTTTTATATATGTGTTATAGGAGATCACGACAACTAAATCTAGTTGATGATGCATATTAACCAGCTAATCCTGAGGTTACAGTATCATAATTGAAAATTAACAAAGGGAAATTCCATTATGTGATATCTTTTATAGATATCTTAGAACATATATATATGTAATAATCAAAACTAAATTAGCTATTAACACATCGCAATTAATGTCTATACCATCTTATGTTCAACAACTTATATAGGTATATAATATTATAATTTACATGTTTAAAAATATATCTTTTGCAGTAATTAAAAGATCGAACATGTTCAGTCATCAGCTAAATTTTCAGTTTATTTTTTAACTTTTCAGTCTCGTTTACTTTAGTAGTTATTCTTTTTTAAAAATTAATCGATTCATTAATTATTATAATAATTTTTGTAAATTAGACGATTTTTATAAATTAATAATTTGATTAATTTTGTTTTAGCGTTATACTTTTTCAATTAAACTAACAAAATAAGATAATTTTTTAGCCTTAACTAATTTTATAACTATTTAATCTTTAAATTTTAAAACTTTTGTTTTATCTGTTTATCCTATTTTTAAAATATTGATATTTAAAAAAATTGAACAAAATTAGTGATAAACACCTATTAACAAAAAAGGACAAGTATAGTTTTAATTTGAAATTTAGGTAAGGATAGAATCTCATAAATATAGGATTGGTATTAGATAAGAGTAATATAAATTTTCAAATTTATCTTTACATTATCTTTATTTATGTTACCTATTATTTATCAAGTTTACGTTACCTATTGTTTATCAAGTACTTTTCTTAATTAAAGGTCAGGGGTTCGATTCTTGATTTTGGGTATGGAGTAGTCTTAAATTTTTGGGCCAGTTGTCCCATCCTATGAAGTACCTACAAACCAGCGAGAGGATTAGTCACTAAATCCGCCGATGGATACCCTGGTCAAAGACAAAAAAAAAAAAGTACTTTTCTTCACGCATATCTAGATCTAGACATATAGTTTGTATCTCTTACCTCCATCGATGAACTCTACTTCTTTGAAATCGGCCATGATCACAAAGTTCAGGCCTGGGAACTTCAGCTAACCAGCTATATATTCATTTAATTGATTATAAACACAACAACGTATATTACAAGCAGAATTGAAGAGATGAACAAGATCAATTCCTATGTTCTCGTTTTCATGTAAATGTTAATGGATGGATGTAACAGAGAGGGCACAAGGTAATACATGGAAACAGGACTAAACACCCGAGACAAGGGATTTATAGTCTATTTTTCTGGTGAAATTCGACCGCAAGCACAAGTTATGGTCTTGAAGGTCGAACCGAAAGCTTTTTACGATGTTTTGCATGCACGTTTGCATGCATATGGTGCGTGCATTTGTGTAATAGCCATAGCTTTTGTCGTTTTCTGTATGGAATTTGCCAACTCAATTTGTATCTTCTGGTCACGTCTAGTTTGCAAATTCTATTTACATCTTCATTGTTATTACTTCATAATGAATTTGGCTAATCCAACCTTTAATCAATATTTTAAAAATTAGACTAAAAGTTAAGCCGATAATATAAGAAATTTAAGGTTTATTCTTAAAACCGAGTAAAAATTAAATAAAATTGAAAATTTTAAAATATGATTGAAAAAAATTATCTTTGAATAGTTTAGTTTTAAAAAAGAAAGTAACAAATAAAAATTAATTAGTTTATTTTTGTTTGTAAAAATTGATTAGTTTGTAAAAATTAATCAATTAAATAATTAATTAATTGATCGATTTAATAAATTAATACTTTTTAAAAAAATGTTATTGGTGACACATTGCATACAATTTAATTGATGTTAATAGATTAAAACTAACTTTCTAATTACAAGTATTAATAAATTAATATCCTTTTCTAATTCTATTATATTGGTTTTGCCATTTTACATTTTTTTTAGTAAATCATAAAATTTTTATATACACAACTAAAAATTTTCTGTGCAGTAAATCTCTTACCTACTAAAAAGGAATAACCTAATGTAAATTCATAAAGAATGTACGAAAAAGAAATTCCTCACTTCCACACACATAGTGACGAGAGTTCTCAATTTGTAAGTAAATATGATATTTAATTCATTGGTTGAAGTTGATAGTTAATTTAAATATTAAAAGAAAATTAAGAAATGTCCAAAAAATTATAATAATTCTAAAATACATTTATAATTTAAAATACTTAAAAATTGTATCAAGACTAAAAAAAGATTAAATCTATTAATATTCATATAAAAATAATCTTAAAAATATTAATATAAGAATAAGTCAAATGATTTTCATAAAAACAATCAAAATATTTTTCAAATCAGGTCAAGCAAAAAATTAAATTAAGAGACACGTGAAAAGCGAAAATCGGATGGCAATGGGCGAGCCCGACCCTACTAGACCCTTGCATCTGGGTGCTTGGGCCTCACCCGAAACAACAAGCTTAAGTTCAAGCTCAACTTGACCCTAACTAATTTTTTATCTTAAAGGTGCAAAATAACAACGTCATTTTGTGAATAAATTTTGAGCTTAGGTTAAGTTGGATTCGGGTAATCCAAGGTCGAAGCCGACCTAAGACTCGTTGTTTTCGGATCGGGCTAAGCGTGGACTAGAACTAGATAATCTGAATACGAATGTAGTCTAAATGTAAAATAAAAAAGTTTATAAATTTGATTAATTGAGGAGTAACCAAACACAAATTGTCATCCTTAATACAACTGTGACATTAAATGTGACAGTCCTGTCTTATTTTACATGGGACCCGACATTACCTTAAAACAACGGCAAGCTGTTTTTGTACTTTTCTTGAGTAAGACAAGTAAGTATTACTAAGAACATATTTTTAATATTTATATACATAAAAAATTACTAAAACGACAAGGGAGAATATTATTTTCTTGTTTGTTTATTGTAAATATTGTTAACAATATTTTAAAAACTTAACTGAAAATTAAACAATTAAAATAAAATTTTAAGATGTAAAGTTTTTGATATTAGACCAATCAATATACAATTAAGCTTTAATAAAATTAGAAAATTTAAATGAAGGTTTTAAAATATTTTTACCCATAACAAGCTAAATTTTAATTAAATTATAAGACTATTAAATAAAAACTAATTGATTTATTTTAATTTATAAAAATTGATTAGTTTACGAAAATTGACATATTAATTAAAAAATTAGTCAATTTTTGATGTTAAGACAGAACCAACCAACCAGGCTGATGTGATTTTTCAATCACTACTTTTCAACTTTTCATATAATCTCTAAACTTTTATGTTAATATGTTTATATGATTAAGTTGAAATAGAAAATACACAATCAAAATTTAATTAAAGCTTTTTTAATTAATTGTAATTGCTTCCTTTTATCATTTTTATTTTTATAATTCATTGTAAATTATAAATACTTCGATTTATTAATCTATTTTCTTTTCTCGTGAACTCTATTATCAATTTTATTAATATAAAATTTATTAACAAAAGAAAGAAATTAAGCTAATACCTCTTAATTGTTTGAAATTATTACAAAATTTAATTTATTTAAAGAAGTAAAATGGTTAAAATATGTGAAAAATAATTTCAATACTAATTCACAATTCAAAAAAGCATTTGAGATAATTAATTTATTACACATCTCTTACTTTCAACATGAATAGTAACTTACAACCCAAAAAAAGTGTCTTAGATACTACTAAATAAGAGTAAAAGACAAATTTATATTATATATTACATATAAATACAACAATATTAACAACACCCACAACACCTAACACCCGATAAAAATTTGAAGGTCTAGAGAGATCCAATAATATGCAATCTTATTTTAGACTAATAGAGAAACTGTTTCTAAATGACCCATAAGAAGAAAGAGAATATTACATATAAATAATATTGTATAAATATAATAAATTAAAACTTAATTTATTTGATACCTATTATTTTGTGATTTGTTAATCTTTAAATGTTTTATGTTAATCTATTTGTTTAAATAAAAGAAATGAAGCTTTCACATAATATATAAATTTATTTAATAAATTTTTAAGGATAATAGAATTTAAACTAATCAATCTTTTGAGATTTTTGTTAATTCAGTACTTAAACTTGTAAAAAATTTCAATTAAGTAACTAATCTCTTATAATTTTAACAATTTAATTTAAAAAGTTAATTATATTAATTTATTGGCCAATAATTTTTTTTATAATACGTACGCGTCCACTTGTAAATTAGCTGTCAACTAATCATTTACGAGAATTAAAACATGTAACTCATTTGTGTGATTAACTGGTAATTAATTTTTTATGCGAAGATTTGAATGTTATAAATGAGAAATATTATGTTAACCAAATTAGTAAAATACTAATGTAACTACTATGTTGATCCGAGTTATCTTAAAGTTATAAAATATTAATTATTTGACTAAAAATTAAAAACTTAAAAATTTTAAACAATATTAATTAAAAAAATCACATCTATTTTATCATAAAAGAGAGCGGTCTAAATATAAAATCAGATTTTTTGTTTTAGTTACGATATTTTTATTATGTTTTATTAAATTTTATTAAATATTAATATAAATATTATATAAATATATGAATAAAATTTAATAGAATAAAGTTGAAAAATGATAAATGATTTGAAATGTCAAAATATCTACCCAAAAAGTCAAAATGGAATCGAGTCTCTTATCCACTCCATTATACTACACACAAGCGTGAATTCTAGGCACCAACCCAAAGTCATTTTTTAAATAAATAATTGTATAATTAAAATTGAAATATAAGAGATTCCTATCTCTCCATCTCTCTCTCTCTCTCTATAGAGACTAGAGAGGGGTTCGCTAGCTCGTCGACTCGACGTCCTCCTCAGCCTCCGCCGCAGTTATCATTTCGTCAAAATCTGTCCAAATCCTAAAGATGTCTTCTTATTTGCCAACCGTGCCATTCTGGTTCTAATAATCTTCCTGATAGTGCAAAGCTCCATTTATTTGGGTTTGTAGGGTTTTCTTCTTTTTTAGAGAGAGGTGGTTGGGGTTCTGTGAGCATGGAGCGATCCAATGGTAAAGATTTCAAAGGCTTGCTTGATACGTCCTCCACTGGTTTGAGCTCAATCTCTCTCTGTTTTGTTTTCAAGTCCTTAACTGTTATATATGTATTGTGATTAGGTTTTCTGGAGAACGTTCGGGTGATAGGTGATTAAGTTACGAACATGGGTTTGAGAATCTTAGGGTTTTGGGTTTTTGGGTGAAATTTCTTTGTTTGTGGAACACATGAAGATGCAATTTTTCGTAGTTAGGTGGGTACGAAGAACTTTTAACACTCAAGAATGGTTTGCTTGTGCTTGATTTGGTGAAATGAAGATCTTGCGGATTAGTGCCTTTGAGCTCATAAAGCGTACATCCCACATGACCTGGATACACATTACCTCGAAGTACTATGCTCCGAGTAAAGAAGTAAACTTGGAAGTTATATTTTTGTCAGCCTTGAGGTGTATAGACTTTGACAATAAGAGATGTAATTTCCCGGTGGTTGAGGGTCGGAGAATCTAGTTAAGCATTTTGGACGGTGAATCATAAACAAAAGAGAGGGGAAGTTTGGGTTTTTAGATTTCAAGCATTGCATCACAGTTTTATGGTTCAAAAATGATTAAATGGGTCAAATCCTGTTTCTAGTGAAATGGCTCTTAATTTCTGAGTATCCTGGATAGTTCTTACTATACATTTTGATCTAAGACAATGTTTTAGTTTTAATTGTAAATGATATACTTAGTAGTTGGTGTTTGGGCTTTGGGTTGCTTGTTTACTCTAGTAAAGTATTCAGAAGCATGGGTTATGAATGGTCCTTATGTTAATGTTGGTCAATAATTCCTCTGGTTGCATCTCTACTCACTGTAATCATTTTCTGTTGCATATTTTCTTGCTACGTTTTTAACTTTTTTTCCCCTCCTTTTTCTTTGGATTATCTGCTTTCAGGTGCACTCTTTGATGCTTCACAGTATGCATTTTTTGGTCAAAATGCGACGGAAGAAGTGGAATTGGGTGGCTTAGAAGATGGAGATGATAATACTGTATTTGGATCTGTTGATGATGAATATCGTCTCTTTGAGAGAGATGAAGTAAGACTTGGTTTTCCTAACCTGATTATTTGCTACTAATTCCACCATTAATTGGTTAAGTAGTTTCACCTCTAAGTGTCTGCTAATGATTATTTGTGCTTTTAAAGTTTACCGGTGCGTGGTTCCTTTCTAGGCTAAACATCTTTTGAAGGTACTTATGAATTATGTGATGTGTTTTTCTAATTGCTTGATGCTGCTAAAGTTTCAATTTATTACTAGCTTTGCTTGCAAAGTATTTAGAATTGATTGATGGGTCTCTAACACTTGATAAAGAAGAAGCTTTGTGAAATTTAGTTCAACTAACGGTAGTTACTCTTATGGAAAACGATTAACCGTTTATAGAGATGGGACATTGTCAAATGATATTGGTTCGTAAAAACAATTTCTTTATCTTCCGTGAAATGTTAGAAGGAATTAGAAGTCCTAGTGTAGCAGATAATGCAACTGCTTTTTAGAAGTTTGGCAATAAGATCCTGATGCTTCTAATGGTACATTTAAATGACCTATTATTTCTCTTTTCAGGTTTTAGTTGGCCTTATAGGCTTGTAGCAGTAAACTGCCAATACTTATAGTCCTTTGTTGACGCAAAATTTTCAGGCATGATAATTTGTCATAATAACTTCATATTATGCCAGGGTGCAGGTTTAGGATCTTTATCTGATGTGGATGATCTTGCCAGTACTTTTGCAAAGGTAAGACGTCTTTACTTACAGCTACTTCCATAGTGGAGAACTTAACTAGTATCTTATATGTGTTAACTCCCTTGTCAATAAACTACAAAGAATGTTTTGTGAAGAGACTGCTTTCATTAACACACTACAATAGGGGTTATTCCCCTT
>JAOTAX010000055.1:0-12600 GCA_025629825.1 Erythroxylum guanchezii | reverse complement strand
GTAATAACTATTTACAGTTACTAAAATAATATCTTTAATAACTATTTACAGTTACTGAAATAATATCTTTAATAACTTTCTTGATAGGGAGAATATTTTGAAATAATATTTAATTATTTTAACATCCCTTTTGAATGATTTTTGGTAATTTTGGAATTTTCAACTATTGGTTGGTATGAATGGGTTTATTGTTTGATTGTGGAAGTCATCTCTACCCTTTGGTTGTTGTAGAGATCCCTGTTTATTTCATTTTGGTTAGAGTTTATGAATTATGATGACTTGATGCTCTGGTGGTCTGAGGCAGATTAGCCATTACCATAGATGGCAGTGAAACAAGTAACTGAGAATCCTGATATTATTTAGGATTACCTGGTTAAAATATGCAGGTTGGGCACTATATAAGCTTCCTCTCAATGAAACAAGCAAAAAGAATGAGATGGTTCTTCATCCATCAATAAGTTCAGGGTCTTTGATGTTGTATTTTTACCCTTTCTTGGATTGATAGGTGGGAAACAGTTCATGTGTTACTTTTCCTTGACAGGCCTTATTGTTTCACTTTAGGAATAGCTAATTTATCAATTTGAATCTCTATTGCATGATAAACTGATTGTTGATTGAAAATTCCAGTCTCTCCAGATTAGCTTGATTAGTATGGATAGTTGGATTGTGTAGAGGAACAAGTTTTTAATTTCAATTTGAATATACTTGCCATTGATGTGTGGAAATCCTTTTTTTTTTCTTGTGTAGGATTTTTCTTTCTATGTAAGTTGTCAAAATTGGTCATGAGAGAATTTATTTAGTGGTTATGTGACATGAAGTGCTCGATGTAGTTGTTTTACCTTCCATCAGTAGAATAACATATAATTTCTATTGATATAGGTCATAGAAATGATTTTTGCTAATGCTTGGGATATCTGACGTTGCAATTTACATTCTTACTGTTGTATGATAGACAAAATGACCATCTTTTTCTGGCATATAATTTTTCTTTCTTTCACATGTTTTAGTTTATCTCCTACTATATCGTGCCTTTCTCTCTTGTCTTGAACTTTTGTATTCATCTTTATGCTTTTATGCTTTGACATTGTATTTATTGTCACCTGTGCAGTTGAACAGAGTTGTTACGGGTCCAAGAAATCCTGGAGTTATTGGTGATAGAGGATCTGGATCATTTTCAAGGGAGAGTAAGTTGAAACGTTGCATGTAGTTTTCATTACTATATTAGGGAAGCTTTAAGGATTTATTTAGCTTGCTTTTTCTTTTCCTTTTGTTGGTAAATCAGTTAGTGTTTTGACATATTAACTCTTTTCAGATGCAGGGTTACTTTATTTCTACACAAAATGCTTATTTATTTATTCACATCCTGCTATCATTTGTTATATGCTTGAAAGTTCGGATCTTGTATTTTGTTTTGTTTCTCTGCCAAATGAAGGTGATAACAGAACATTTCAAGTCCTTTCCTGATTCTTTTGAAGTTCTTTTTGCGAAAGCTTTAATTATTTGGCTGGACATTTATTACCCATTGGATTTTTTATCGGTTATTCCTTTAAGTAATAAATACTGATAAAAATTCAGATTGCTAATCTAAGTGATAAGTGAGAGCATGTGGTTGGATTGAATTCTTCCTTCTTTTCTGCAGAGGTGATCTGCACCTTTATGCCATCTCACTGTCCATAAAATGGGACCTTTTCTTTTCTAACAGGCACTATTTTCCTTTTGGTTAGGCTTATTTGCAAATTTGAGGTTATTTTCTTATTCCCTTGTTTTGTATTATTTTGGATTCTGTTCTTTGCATCCACTTGAGAATTCATTATGATGGACATGTCCAATTAACATGGCCATTTTTCATGTTTCTGTTGCAATCAAAGGAAAAGGGCCTTCTCTTTTTGGTCATAATGATAACCTTCAGCTTTTCAGCAGGTTATTGTATTGGAAAAATGAATTTGTTGCTTGGTAGCCATGCACATTTGCATCATCTATGCAGAATCTACTTGCTTGTATAAGATTCAATTGAAGGTTAAAAACTACTAAGAGAATGCTATTGTGGTAGCAATGAGGCTAATCCATTTACCCTCAAAAGTTTATTAACCCCAGTCGTTATGGTAGCATGGATGTGGACCCTATTCCTTCTGATTTTCTTAAGAATCTCCTCTTATCTGAAGATGTGCTGGAACAGTTTTTCAGAGCTTGATTTCCGAGTGAACTCTGAAAATATTCTCCTACTCTTAGCATAGTTCATTTGTAGCTTTGAGTGAAAACTGTGTGCGTAATAGATCATAAAACAAAACAGACCAGATTATTGGCATTATTTGGCAAACTATTTTGAATGGTTTCTAGCTGCCATACTTTTTCTGGTAGTTAGCAGGTTGTTTATTTTTAAGTTTGTGCTTAGTTTTTCTTCTTATGTTAGAGTTCAAATACCATCATATTCTTTTCAGGTTCATCTGCAACGGAATGGGCACAGGATGGAGAATTTGCTAGCTGGTTAGATCAACAGATAGATACAGAAATTGCTCAGGAAGGCAAGAGATGGTCATCGCACCCGCAACCTTCATCTGCTCGTTCTCCTAATGAATCAAAACCTTTGTACAGAACTTCCACATATCCCCAGCAGCCATTGCAACAGCATCACTTCTCAAGTGAACCTATTCTGGTCCCAGAATCAGAGTTCACATCGTTCCCTCCTGGGGGTAGAAATCAGCAGGCTTCACCACACAACCTGAACATTCCTTCACTTTCTGGAGGAGCACAATTGCCATTCTCTGCCCCAAATCTGTCTCCTTTTTCCAATTCTAATCTTCATCGGCCTGGTTTACATCAGGTTCTGCACTATGGTGGAAATGCATCCCATGTTACCTCTCCTGGCCTTTCTTTTAGTAACAGGCCGCAAAAACATTGGGTTGACCATTCAGGACTATTGCATGTTGATCATCCAAGTTTATTGCACAGTGTGTTGCAGCAGCAGTTATCTCGAGATGGACTAATGTCCATGCAGTTGTTATCACAGCAGCAGCAGCTGCAACAGCAGAGATTGCACCCATCTGTTCAACTACCTTTTGCTCATCTCGCTGCACTGCAATCTCAGATTTATGGTGCACACCATTCTTCATCACATAAAATGATGCTTGGTTTAACAGATATTAGAGAACCAAAACATAAATCATCAAGAGGGCGACAAAATATGCGATCTTCGCAACAAGGCTCTGATACTAGTAGTCAGAAAAGTGATAGTGCTTGGTTTCAGTTTAGGTCAAAGTATATGACAGCTGAAGAGATAGAGAGTATTCTGAAAATGCAGCATGCTGCGACACATAGCAGTGACCCATACATTGATGATTACTACCATCAAGCCAGTCTGTACAAACGATCTGGATCAAGATCAAAGCACCGTTTCTGTCCTTCACAACTGAAGGAGGTTCCATCTCGATCTCGTAATAGTTCAGACCAGCATTCTCATATCCATATTGATGCAGTTGGGAAAATTCCCATTCCTAACATACGCAGGCCTCGTGCACTCCTTGAAGTTGATCCCCCTGGTAGTGGTGATGGAAGCTCTGAACACACCTCTGAGAAGCCTCTGGAACAGGAACCTTTACTTGCAGCTAGAATCACCATTGAAGATTGCCTAGCTGTCCTTCTAGATGTAGAGGATATTGATCGGTTCTTGCAGTATAATCAACCCCAAGATGGTGGCAGCCATCTCAGACGTAAACGGCAAGTCCTACTTGAAGGTGTAGCTGCATCACTTCAGCTTGTTGACCCCCTGGGCCAAAGTGGTAAAACTGCTGGTCTGGCATCAAAGGATGACCTTGTGTTCATGAGGATGGTTTCTCTTCCCAAGGGTCGAAAACTGATCTCAAAGTTCCTTAAGCTCCTATTTCCTTCCACCGAACTCACCCGAATAGTTTGTATGGCCATTTTTGGTCACTTGAGGTTTTTATTTGGTGGCATCCACCAAGATACAGGAGCAGCTGAAACAACCGTGGATCTTGTGAAGGCAGTTTCTACCTGTGTTAATGTAATGGATCTCCGGGCATTAAGTTCTTGTCTTGTTGCAGTTGTTTGTTCTACAGAGCAGCCTCCTTTACGTCCACTTGGTAGTCCTGCTGGGGATGGGGCCTCTGTTATCTTGAAGTCACTTCTTGAAAGAGGAACTAAATTATTAAGTGATCCACAGGCTGTTGCCAAGTGCAATGTGCCCAATTTTGCTCTTTGGCAGGCTTCCTTTAATGAGTTCTTTGATCTTCTTACAAAGTATTGCCTGCATAAATATGACACTGTACTACAGTCTGTCTATGCGAAGAACACTTGTAGTACTGAAGATATTGGTTCAGAGATACGTGCAGCAACAAAACGTGAAATGCCTGTTGAGCTTTTGCGTGCATGCCTCCCTCATACTAATGATCGGCAGATGGAACTTTTAAAACATTTTGGGCAGCCGCGCAATCCTGTTAGTGTATCAAATCCGCATTCAGGTAATAGTGGTCATATAAATTCTGAATCTGTGAGGAGTTGACCGAGGAAAGAACAAGAATGCTGTTATCAGGTGGCAGTTCTTTATTGGAGCAAATGTGCTTCAGCAGTTGGGAAGTGGAAGAGATGAACACTCATATATATATATAGATAGATATATTGTGAGGATTAGTTTTAACAGTTCAGCTTTATGCATTGAATTATTTTCCTTTTAAGAATGTTAACAGAACTGCACTTCTTACATGACTATACATAAATGTGTATCATAATGGAAAATGTTCAGGGGCTGACGGTGACCGGGAGTGATTTACTTCTGGGGGGGCGTTATTTTATTGCTCTTTTGTTGTAACACCTGGGAGTGACTGGTAGAGAATCTGAACCTTAGGGGGTAGCCAGTGTCCTAGTGAGGGATTAGAAATGTACAGTATGGTCATACAAAACCATCAGAACTTTGCTTTTCTTCTCAGAGATCTGTGTCAAGTTTAGGATGGCTGTGGACTGTCTCTTCAAAGATCTGGGTAGTTGAACCTGACATGCTTTGTAATGGTTATTGTTTTTAGTTGTTTCAATAATGGATTGGAGGAGAGACGTAAGAACAGTTTCAGGGAACTTGAACGACACTTGTCCCTCTGCTGCTCGTCTTTGGCCATGTTCTATGCAATTCCATTGTCTACTAACTGATATTACATTGAATCAGTGTTTAGTGATCTTATTTTCTGCCTTTCTGTTATCCTTTTGCCTTGAGTTTGCACTTTGCAGCAGATATAGTCATTCTTTTTACTAAAAGGCTTTCCAATATTGTATTTTATATTGACAATAAAATTTCTTTTTACAATTAATCGTATGAGTTTGTTTTTCAATCATGTGGATAAAGTCATATATTTAGTTAATCTTGGGGAGCTAATAGCCATATTTCAATATATATATATATATATACACACTTTAAAGTAAATATCAGACCCTTTAAACAAGTTTTTTCTTGAAATTACTACATATTAAAGTTTTATTAAAATTTTACTCATAAGGTTAAAAACTTGATTTCATTAAAGATATCTTTAAACATATATCTAAGATTTCTAATTTAATTATGGGATTTTTGTACTATTTGTTTTAATTTTTAATTTTATCGGAAATAGTTTTTTTATTAAACAAGGTTAAGACTTAAGACTGATTATTTATATATTTCTCTAAATTTCATGTTATTGGAATTTCTATTAAGGGATGTTATTGTTTTTTTAAAATGTTTAAAAAATTGAACCGGTCTGACTGATTTAATAATAAAAATTTTGAATTGACTATTTTTTTAATTTAGTTTTTAACTTTTCAGTTTGATTTAGTTTAATAATATTTATTGTTATAAATAGTCAATTTATTAATTAATCAGTCTATTTTTGTAAATTAATTATTTTTTATAAATTAAAATAAATAAATAAATTTTTATTTAATAGTTTTCTTTTTTAATTAAATACTACATTTTTTTCATAGATAAGGCTTCTTCAATAATTTTTCAAATTTTTTAAATTTTTTAAATTTTTAATTAATTTTATGACAACCTAATATAACTGAATTTTTTAAAATTTAAATTTTCTTGTGCAATTTTTAATACATGGGTTATATATTTTTTTATGAAAAAGACATTACTTAAGGAAGGTAGTTGAAACACGGATCTTGACTGAGTACCGAAATGTCCGACCCGAAACGTGGCATCACGGTGATTTGAGATCCACAATTGCTCCCAGTGGACTCAGCTTCACGTTATCAGCTCTCTCAAACCCAGACCTCTCGTATTCCTTTCAAAGCTTTCACCTTTGTCGTTGTGAGGGCTCGATCAAGTAAGTTAGCACTCTTTCGTAGCTTTTATAAATTTTGATTTCTCTTTATAATTTTGTTCCTACCGATTTTCTGGTTTCTGGGTGGAGGAGTTTTGGATTTGAAATCAAGTGATTGAAAAAAAAAATCTTTGGGTTCGATTCTTCTGGTATTTCAATGTTTGTTCTTTGTGCTTATTTATGTTTAGTTTCTTGATAAGCATGAGCATATATGCTTATGAGCTTAAGGGTTTTTACATAATTTCATGAGTTTTTGTTCTTTTTCTTATTCTGTGTAATATCACTTAGGTTTTAGGTGAATTTGTTGTGAGGTGAAGGGAGAGGGAATGTGCTTTTACTGACATTACATGCTTGTGAATGGTTTAATTGTGTAGTAGGAAATCTATGGAATCAGTCAAAAAACATCATAAATAGCCTCTCCATTGTTAGGAGTAATCTTATGTACTTATGAATCTATTCAGACTCTGCATCTTGGCGAGATTCTTACTAAGAAGATGTTGAAATAAATGGAAACAGAAAGAAGAAAAGAAAAATTGATACAGTTTTGCTTCTTCGTGTAATAAGGTTCTTGCTTTTTGCTTCACTTTTTGAACTTTTAAGGATGAGATTGTGGTAGGTTGTGTTCATGTGTGGGGTTGTTAGGTGAAGAGAGTGACGTCGGTTAAGATGGTACAAGTGAAAGTGCTTCTATTGGAAACAAAAATGGATTGAATTGTGTGTTCATTTACCTTGTTATGTTTTTTGTGAAACTTGTGATCTCAGTTTTAGAAATTAGAAGAGTTAAATTTTGATTCATGGGTTTTTGCAGTGGATTTAGAGGGAGATGAATTGGTTGAGAGCTCTGGTGGGCAGGAATTGATTGTAAATGAAGGCGATCCAATTATAGAACCACATGAGGGCATGGAATTTGAATCGGAAGATGCTGCCAAGATTTTCTATGATGAATATGCTAGGCAGTTAGGATTTGTCATGCGTGTGATGTCTTGTCGTCGTTCTGAAAGAGATGGAAGGATTCTTGCTCGTCGACTCGGGTGTAATAAGGAGGGACATTGTGTTAGCATTAGAGGTAAATTTGGTAATGTTCGAAAACAGAGGATGAGTACAAGAGAGGGGTGTAAGGCAATGATACATGTCAAGTATGATAAATCTGGAAAATGGAGGATAACTAAGTTTGTTAAGGAACACAATCATCCTCTTGTTGTTGCACCTCGTGAAGCTCGTCAAACATTGGTAGATTACTTCCTCCTCTATTGATTGACTGTATTATGACATCCTTGCTAATTTTTTAATTTTTGAACGCAAAATAGGAATCAAATTTTGAGTACAAAAATTCAATGTCATGTACTTCCTTGCTTAAAAGCACTTATGATGCTTACTATTTTTCTTGAAGCAATGGTTTTGTTATATCAACGAAACGAACTCATTTGATATTATAGATTGTCATACTTTATTTTTATCCAAGTTACTTGAACTTATATGAGTGAAGCTCTGGAAAATAATGTTCTGGTGAAAGACAGAATGTCATCTAAGTGATGACTTTTATGTTGATATTGTAGGATGAAAAGGACAAAAAGATTCAAGAACTCACCATAGAGCTGCGGAATAAGAAGCGGCTATGTGTGACGTATCAAGAGCAGCTATCGACATTCATAAAGATTGTTGAAGAGCATAATGAACAGCTATCCAAGAAACTTCAGAATGTAGTAAACAATTTAAGGGGTTTTGAGTCCATTGACAAAGAGCTTGTGAAACCTAGTTAGTCTTAGGCAATAGATACAATATTTTCGTAAAATGAAAGAAAAATCACAATTCTTTCTTGCTGCCTTTCCTCTAGATTAGGCTGACACAAGGGAAGAAAATTAGCAAATTAGTTAGGAAGTTTATAATACTGTTCTCTGCATTTATATGAAACAATGCAGCAAAGTGGAAGGCAACTGATAATTGAACCGGACATAGTTTGAAGATCTGTAACTGCATACTCATGATAGATTGATTCAATGATTGCAAAAGCCAGCAGTGCCCTTGAAGTTCATCCCGTAGGCTATATGGCACGCAGCAAAATGCCCGACAGGTTAATGTTCACACAGTGAGTGATCGATGAGTGACTGAGAGTGGTAATTATCTCCACTTTCTTTTCTCCTATTATTAGCATATTCTACAAGGATGGTAGGAACTGATAAGGTGGTATTTGTACTTAAAGAATGTACAGAGTATACATTCCATATTATGTCCAGCTAATGACGGATAATTATTGAGCTTTGTATGTACCAAGTTTAAGGTGAATATCTTGATATCTGACTCTTCAGATTTTATGAGCTTTGTTCAGGCCCTTCTAAATCTTCTGCAGCAGCAGTAATGTGCATAAAAGGATTGTTGAACGAACTCAGATCAAATTCATTCTGGGTCAACTATAAAATTTGCACCAAAAAAGACCAAATATACCAACATATTATGACTGCATAATACTTGGAGAAACTGAGAAGACGATACATATTGCAGATAGCTATTCTGATGACCGGAAAACTGTACTTCATAAGGATACAGAGGCATGGTTCAATAAGTCATGTAATTACTAGTTGGGCAAATCACTACTTAAAACACCAAAATCCGTTGATAACAAACGAAGTTTCGAAATTTTGCTAGCATTTCCAAGGTGTTTTTGGAGTGTTAATGGAAGGGCAGTCCTTTGCCCAATGCCCAGCCTTACCGCATTTGTAACAGGAACCAGACAAGCTAGACCTTCCTCCTCCGTGCTCAGCAGAAAAACCAGAACCGGAAACGGAACACTCTTTGGCCCAATGTCCTGCCTTGCCGCATTTAAAGCAGGAAGATACAGATAAACCAGGCGATCCTCCATACTCAGCAGGAGTCTGGGAAAAGGAACAATCTTTTGCCCAATGCCCTTCCTTGCCACATTTAAAGCAGGAAGATCCAGATTTTACACTCAAGTCATTCATGTTATTATAGACGTTGCAATTGGAGACATTTGCTGGAAGACCAACTGGTACAGTGTTACCATTGCACCACTTAAAGAAGCCACAAGTGCTTGCCTGTTCAACAAAAGACGCAAGTAGTTCTTTATTGGATATAATCGTGCACATGTCACCTCCGATGTCTTTTAGTTTTCAATTCTATTGTCTTATGATGTTGATTATTTAATCAAGGCGAAATCTAACCTTCTTAGCCTGGAATGCAAACATAACTACTATGTCACTATACTAATGAGGCAACTATATATATATATATGTTGAATCTTCGAAAAAAAACTATATATATATTTTGACCATGAAATACAGAAACTTGGTTATTGAATTGACAGATTGTGTAAATGAAAAGCTTAAGAACAAGAAAAGGAGCTTTCATATTAGAAGTACCTGGTTTGCAGGACAACGATAAAACTGTTGGCCAACATTCTTTCCCGTTTTTGCAGTTAGAACCAAGCAAGTTCCAGCACCACATGGACAGGGAAGATCTGGGACTGCAGAATTAGGCGCATAATTTGGGGGACTACTCAAAGATGATGAATTTATGACAGAAGAAGCATTGTCACACCACTCAAAGAAGCCACATCCCCCATTTTCCTGCAAAAATATAGAGATTGTAACTTGCTGACAATTGACAATCAATGACGAGTAAAAATCCCCTCAATCCACACACATGCATACCCCTCAATGAAACTTTGACATGATTGTTGGACCTAAAAAGTGGGTTGCACAAGCTCATATTTTAGTGAAGCACTCCCGCAGTGAAGCTGAGGAGACGTAATAATGTCAAAGTGTACCTCTATGTTAACCTACCTGTCTAACTGGGCATCTGTAGAATTTGCGTCCGCGATTCCTCTCAGTATTTGCAGTGAAAACCACACAACTCCCCAATCCGCAAGCACACTTCTTCTCAGGAACTGACGGCTCAGATTCACCGAAATGAACCGCACCACCACCGCCGTTTGATTTAAAGTGACCAGATTGAGAAGCAGCGGTATTGATCATCTGTTGCCACACAACACTCTTGCTCCCTCTCAGAGCAGCAAGGTATGGTCCCTCCTCCTCGTTCCTCCGATCTTCAGTGGAATCAACGGCAGTGACACGGCGGCGCTTGTCGGAGGAGAGGGCTTTTGCCTCGGCTTCAGCAATTTGAGAGAGAAAGTCGCCGTCTTCGTCGTCGCCGTCGTGAACGTCGATTAGTGGTCCGCTTCTGGTCTCTGTTCTTTTCATCTTCTCGCGCGCGCACGCACTCTTCTTTTAGACAAAATTCGTTTTAAATTGAAATAGAAAGAAGAGAGCGATTATTATTATTATTATTTTTCTTTTTAATTTTTTTGTTATTTTAAATTATTAGAAGAGTATTTTATAGAATTAACAAATCACCCTTCCCCTCGCCGGCGACGGGAGAAGCTACTCTTCTACGAGGCCATCATCTCTATTAATCACCTTGCCTCAGCCCAGAGACTCCCTCTCCTGCAACAATCGTAGAGATTCTCTGGAAGTAGGGGTTTTGGGAGGGCCAAAAAAATTGCCGGGGGGAGAAGAGGAGTTCCGCCACCGTCGCTCTAGAGACACGCACACACATGCGCGCTAGGGATAGAGGAGGATATAGAGAGGAATGGCAGGAGAGAATGTGAAAGCAAAAAGGGAGATATTGGAGGCATGCACCATATGCCGTGAGAAGCTGTCATCTTGCATATATGAAAAACTCTCATCCGAAGAAGTGCATTGTTGTTATGTTTGCAAAATTGAATTGGATTGTTCTCCAATCATGAAACTCAGGGACAGTTGGGTGAATTCCTCTGGAGAAGAAGACAGTGACGATGAGAGAAATTTGGAAGGTACGATTGGTGATGAAGACGTGGTTTATACACTTGTTTCCTTCTCCAAGTTGCAAATCAGGAGTGATTTATCGAGGGCTCGATGGAATGATGAACTGGGTATGGCTGAGGTGTTGGAGAAAAGAGGCAAAATGTGGATAACAACTGGAATTATTCGTTCAGGCAAGTCATACTGCTCGATTGAAGAGACTCTGTATTTAGCTGAACTAGGATCGCTGCTCTTAGAGGTGATGATGACGCCATCCTTTCCTTGAAAGATATACATTCAAAGATCATGGAAGGGAGGAGTGGATGCAGCTGGGATCTTTTCCAGGCTTACAGGGCACCTGAAATCTCTTGGATTCATAGTTGGCCGTCACGGTGTTCCATGGAAGATGAAGAATGTTGACAGAAGTTCTGAATCCAACCCTGTTGAAGGAACCCCTGGAAGTACCAGTGTAACGTGTAATGAATTGGGCGACACGGCTTCAATCCTGGAAACGTTCAGTAATGTGCGTGTTGATGGTATGAGAGTGAGACCTAATTTTGACATTAATCTTCCAAATGGGAAATTCAAGAAGTCCTCACCTGTTGATCCAGCATTTCTACTCTGTTTGGTTAGGGGCGGTCTGATGAAGGCAGACATTGAAGTCCTGGAAACACAATTCAGTCAGACGCCTCTCAAGAGTCTAGATCTTTTGTCCAATATTATGGTATTTTATTGTGTCTAATAAATCTCAGCTATTTATTTATGTAAGATCCGTATAGGACCTACGTAAGTTCCGCAAAATAAATAGCTGAAATTCTATAAGATAGAATAAGGTAGAGTAAAACTAGACGGATGATCTAAATTTTCTCTCAAGTTGTGCCATGTAGAACATGTACGTGTCGGTATTTTTAACTTTGACATGTTCAGAAAAGACTTTAAGAGGTTAACTTTTCGTCAGTTAATATAATACATTATTTTTATATTTTAAATAGAAATGATTCTTAATAATATAATTAATTTTCAAAAATAATTAAAAAAAAGTTCCACATCTTACAGATACATAGTAGTGGAGCCCACTCACTGAGGCCCACTTGGCACTTACTTCGGTTCCATTCCTACATTATTGTTTTGAGATTCGAATTCACGAATTTGGGCAAATATAGGCCGAAACTTACTGACTCTGATACATGAAATCCCAAAAAGGATCCTAAAAGGGCGTGCCGCCGCTCCAACCTGCGCCTCTCGACGTAAGTAGGGACCACAGGGCACTTGACTACGAATTTGACTGTGCAGGAACGATACACTTGTGGCTTGTCTTGATCAATCAAGATTGTCTCTGCAAACTTTCACGGACTAGCTTCTCTAAATTGATTGACGACGACCCGTTGGGACCAGTAGCCTCTTCTGCCAACTTTTTCCACTCGATCACCCTGTTCTTCATCTTCTTACCTTTCTCTCCCTCCATTAATTCTATTACAAGCTCAGCCAAGCCATCTCTCTTCACA
>JAOTAX010000053.1:0-13756 GCA_025629825.1 Erythroxylum guanchezii | reverse complement strand
CAGAAGACATTTCGCGACGTTTTTAACAAAACGTCACTAAATGTCTCCTGCGACGTTTTTAAAAACGTCGCGGATTGGCTGAACTTTTAGTAACGTTTTTTAAAACGTCGCGAAATGTCGGCATTTTTCGCGACGTTTTTCACAAAACGTCGCAGAAAACTTTTGCCTACATCATATTCTACGACGGCTTTTGTGACGTTTTTTAAAACGTCGCAAATGCTCTTTTGCGACGTTTTAGGAGCTTTTGTGATGTTTTTTAGACGTCGCAAAAGGGCTTGTTTTCTTGTAGTGAGTAAGATCTAGCCATCTCCGGAATAATCTCCTTATCTGTTTGTAAGTCTCAATTGTCTAGTTAGTAAATTACTCTGTTGTTGTGCTGTCTGGCTAACATATATCCATGAAAAAACTTAGTGTTTTCATCATCTTCTCTAAGCCAATTTAACCTTGCTTTACGTCGTTGGATAGAGTTTTCTAGTTTTAAAGCCTGTAGATACTCTCTCATTAAATTATGTTCCTTCACTCTACTGTTCACATCATCTGGATAAGCATAGGACACATCTTGTGCTTACTATACTTGCATTTTCAACAATGAAAAATTATGATTTTTAGTACAAATGAAGTTCTTTACTGCATTCTTTACCTTCCTCAATTTTTGCATCAACTAAAATGCCTTATACCCTTGAATCTCTTACTGCCAACAATAGATAATGAGTTCTTCAAATCCCTCCTGAAAAAACCGTAGGGAGAAATAGTTTTGCAAACTTTTCAATTTTATCGTGGACGTCTCGAACACAAACAAAAACAAAAGCAATCAAAAGAGAAATAATAAAAAGAACCAAAAATTTGATAATGCAGTTTGGCACACTTTGCCTACGTCTGCAGGGCCCTCACCCAGCTTAATACTTTCACAGAAGTCCAATAGATTTACTCAAGACTTTACTGAGTCGATACCACTCAACTCTTGACGCTATCTCTCAACCTTACTTCTCATGAAAGAATTTCACGCCCAATAATACGATCACCTCGTACTAACCCCAACAGAGGATTTTCTCAATCAATCTTTTAACGAAAGAACAATAAACAAATAACTCAAGTGATCAATCAACTAAGAACAAAACAATAATACACTTGAGATAAAAGAGAAGAACATATTTCCGAAAGGTTCAGCTCCACTAAAATAAATCTGAAAGTTATTCACACACAATTAGTCCAACCATGAGCCACTCCACAAGGATGACAGTCCAACATGAGCGATCTCCACACGATCAATATAGAGTCGTGAGTCACTCCAAAGAAATCAAAAGACCTAGTCATGAGTTACTCCAAGCTATAGACACAAAGATTTTCACACCCACATCCAAAACACACCCACGGCATATCTAAATATGGAACACATACACGACTTTTGATACAACCCACTACGTCATAGATTTTCACTTGGCCACACCTTTTAAAAATTCCAGCAACATTATCCTGTTGATTGTAAGACTCCCACGCAAGATGCACTTCTTTGCAGAGACTTCAACATCCAAGCCACATGTCTCAGTTGATGAATCAATAAAGTAAGTTACGAATGCAACTCCAATTTAAAACAGAGTTCTACATTATCCCAAAAATCCACCATACCTCTTTTCAATATACACATCTATTTAAGATAGGATTCCATAACATCTAGAACATTATCCAAAATAACTTTTTGAATCCAATTCAAGCAAGGATTATTAGTTAACTATCATCATCCAATTAATATCTTGTAGGTCCAATTAATAAAGAATGTCAAAACTAATTACTTAGATATATAACATATATGCTAATACCTCCATTCGAAGAATACCATTAAAGAATCGAAAAGGAGCACCCCTTCTCTTGACCTCAGCACAACATTGAATAAGTTGAAAACAATGATCTGAGGTCAAAATTTCCCCATAGTGAACAACGGATTGGGAGAAAGAATTGAGCCATGCCGAATTGACCAAGCATTGATCTATTTTTTTTAATAAGCTTGGTTCATTGTTAATTATTAGGCCATGTAAGGAAACATCCTATAGAGCCTAAGTCTGTCAACTCCACAACACTTAACAAATTGGTGAATTCCTTATTTCCTGCCATCGTGTATATCTTCCTACCTTTAGCCCTTTTAGGATTTAAAATACAATTGAAATCACCAGCAACCATTCAAGAGGTGGCGACAGAATTTTGAATGCTTTGTAAACTATTCCACAAGTAGTTTCTTTGGAAAGCAAAATTGGTCATATAAACCAAAGTTAATACAAAGTTTGGATACTAACCTGCTAACTTACATGACAAATGAATATGTTGGTCACTCTCTTATTTTTAGCGATGCTATATCTAGACTAATCAAAAACTTTGTCAATTTTACTTCCTAAATTTGAAATATTTATCTTAGATATAAGTTAGATGATAATAATAAATCGATGACTTAAGATGACAGGCATAAATAAAATGTCTATCGATAACTTATAAAATAAAAAGTTCAATGTAAACAACATGTATTATTAGCATAATCTAATTCTTATTAATGGGACAAAAGAGTAGACTGTTGTTTAAATAGGCCAATAAATCCATTGACACTATATGGTGTAAGGAAATGAATCACAAGCGACAATAAAGAGTAACAACACAAGGATTTGTGTGTGCAAATGCTAGAAGATCTTGGTCACGTTCAAATTGGCTCATCTCCTTCTCATCCAGACATATCCATGCTTCTATACCATTACCATCTTTTGTTTGATGCAGCAAGATAAAGTTCTTGCAACGTAAAACAGGACTAGTGACCCATGAAGGTTTGCCCCAACCAAAGTCTATCTCATACAAAGGAAACCCGCATAAGCTCGAGCAACGATAAGGGTCGTCACCTTTGGTGCTGTTCCTAATCGGGAGAGGTTCTTGTTCATCATTGTCATTGAGACTAGAGCTATAAAATTTGATCAAACTCTCTCTGATTTTACCTGCTAACTCATTCAACTCCATCTGGTTTTCCTTGATTTCTATGGCGGCATTCCAAGAAATGTTCCCCATTGTGTTTCTTGGCAATGGCTGTCGCAACCTTTTTCTCATGTTCACCATTTGGAACAATAGGTAGGGTCCTGAAGATGGATTGGACAACGATCTTGAAGCAGAGATGGCGGATTTCATAATCAATGACAATACTGAATCAACATCACTTATATACTGCTTCCCTGACGTTGTGGTTTCCTTGAGCTGTGATATTTTTGAGGCAGGGAACACAAACCTTTTTATGACAAGTGACCCTCCAAATCTTATAGATGGTGTAGGCATTCTAAGCAAACCAGAAGATGGCGAGAATGATGAGTCTACAAATATGGGGTTAGGTGATACTAGGTTGTTACAACCTTCTATAGTAGCCAATGAGACCCAACTTTGAATGAATGTGGCCAATGATGATCCATCTAGAAGCTTATGTGAAGGACTCACACCAATGGCTATTCCTCCACAGTTGAAGAGTGTAAGTTGAGTAGCTAACATACATCCCGAAGGCAAGTTAGGATCAAAGGCAGGATTGAATTGTTCCAAGACATTAAAATCAGGTTGATTAAGGAAGGTGGAAAGGTGGCAATCAATGCGAGCTTCAACAAAATGAGCACCTTCATCATTACATTCGATTGATTCATCTTTGAGCCTACCTGCCAATGGATAATACTGAACTAGAGTTTTAGAGAGGGACTTTTGCAAGGAACGAGACCTTTTGAAGAAGAGTGAAAGGATTTGATCGTGATCTTTTGGGTTGGCATTGCAATGGTAGAAGAAGATTATAATGCCATACACAGGACGAAGACGTTTGTCCCAAATAGAAAGCTTGAAGTTCTGAAGATGTTTAGGAGTAGGAGATGATGGTTTGATTGCTTTTCTTGATATGATTTGAAGCTTCATTCTAGATATTGGGAGCTTAATTTTTTTCACTTTTTTGTTAGTTTTCTTAACATCATTAGCTCTTCTCACCTTTCTTATACAGAAAATTGTTATCTTTTTTTCTGTATATGATTTGATTACCAAACTAGATTAACTATTTTTTTATGAACACGAAGACTTAACGATAGGGATAATAAGTGATTAAGAGAAAGCAAAGGGTAAACCAACAAAATTAAGACAACCCTTTTCTTCAACATTATTTATCGGCGACGGACCCGTACAAGTTTGTCAAATATAGTCCAAAAATATTTTGAGATGCTCTGGAGCTGAATTGCTTGTCTAAAGGTGGCAATGCATGTAACACTTTGCCAAAGTCAACTTGAGCTTTGAATCAAACTCGACTCTGGAGATCGGCTCAATTTGAATTGAACAAATTGAACTAGTTTAGTTTAAACTGATTTGAATAAAACGACATTATTTTAATTATATTGAATAAAATGATATTATTTTAATCTTTGAGTCAATTACAATTGATATTATTTAGACTAATCTTGTCGCCAACCCTAACTCTAAGGGTAAGATATTATTTTAATCTTGTCACCAACCCTAACTCTAAGGGTAAGATTACAAGAAGGGACAAATATATTTTGTCTTTCAATTGAATATTGTTTAAGTTATTCAACTATTAATCCTTTTAATGTTTTTTTTTGTTCTTGAATTTTACCAATCACTTTATATTAAGATTTTTTATTTTTAAATAAAAATCTTATTTACCGTCATCAAAATTTAAGTTAAAATACAATTAAAAACAAGATATCTCTCTAACTTAAATCCCACGTAGAATTAAGGTAGAGATTAGTAAAATTCAAGTATTAAATTAAATAATTTAAATTGAAGTTAGATATTGCAATCTTAACTCCATCCAAAACTAGTTAAACATGGTTAAATTAAGGTACCTGATTATCCTTTAATATTTAGTAAAATCATAACATCTTCTTTTCTTTTCCTTGCCCTACTTCCCTTTAAAGAGTCTTTAATGTGACCCTTTTGTTTGTCTTTTAAGTTGTCCAAAAGACTTAGAAAATCAAGTCAAGTCAAGTCAAGTCAAGTGATGAATTCATGTGGATGTAACATGAAAAAAGCATGGAGAAAAATTAAAAGTAATTTAAGCCATAAGGTTTCAATGATTATACTTAAATTTAAAAAGTACCATTCGCAACTTCAGATGCTAATTACAGTATACTGCTGTTACTTAAATTAGAGTATAAACAAGTTTTTATTTGATGATGTTATTAACTTTTTAAATAGGAGTTATTTGTGAATAAATTTCAATATTATATATTAATTTAGGTGTAAAAATTTTAAATTTTATTTGTAAATATTTTAAAAATCTTAGGCACACTCACATATGGAAAATGCACATGTGGTTTAAAATTATACACAATGACATATCATTTTAGTGAACAATGAAGCATCGACACAGTCTCCAAGGTCAGTAAAATTAAAAGTTTTAGACTGATCTTGAGGTACATATAGTAAATGCTAACTAATTTCAAATGCATGCATGCATGCATTTATAATGGTAGGAACCAGTGAGGGAGAGGAGCCAGCAAGTAGGACCTAAAGGACTTTGCTTGTCCTCCATAGGAAAAAGACATGCAATCCCTGTACAGAAAGGTATTCAACACTAGAGGAGCGGTGATGGGTAGGACAGGCCGGACCTGTTGCTATCCCAACTCGACTCAAGAATCGGTCATTTGAAAATAAAGTTTTTCAATATAATCGATTAAAATAAGAATTTTTAAATTTATAAAATTAAATAATGTCAATTTTATTCCAAAAATAGTCTTTTTATTATATAAAAGTAAAATTGTATATTATTAAACCTCTCTAAATCTCGCTTCACTACAAAACTTTGAGATATAATGATGACGACGACGAAATAATGCTAATTTAGCAAAAAATATTCAATCTTGATCGATTATTTTCGAATCGGATTGAATAACATCAAACTGGACAAGAATTGCCATTACAAACGCTGATAGCTTGATCAGTTAACATCGAATCGGATCGAATAACTTCAAATTAGACAAGAATTCCACCGATGAAAGTAAAAGATAAAGGACACCAATAATATAGTTTTCAACTTTTGTCCTGCGTTTGCAAGTTGGAAGATATGTTACAAACAAATAAAAACAAAAACACACAGCTGTGATCCGCATCATGTACAAGCCCCAGTACTACTTTGATCATTAATTATCATGGTTTTAATCAATGGGTTGTTAGTTGTTACTCATTATGCTTCTCTTTGTTATCAAATTTTATCTCAACTAACCAAAATTTTAAATTAGAAAGTGCAAGATATCATTAATTATTATAAATTATGGTTTAAAAAGTAAGATTAGGAGTAAAAATAGAAAGATTTGTAATAATTTTAAGTTTTAAAATGATTTTTAAAATTTAAATATAAAATAAAATTCAAATTTTTGTGGCGGACCTGAAATTATTGAGTATAAAAAAGATACTATATATATATATCTTTGTTGAATAAAGTTCGATTACGTGTCGAATTATCCTAATTAAGAAAAAGAAAGCTAACTGGACACATTGACTTCCTTAATTTTAATGTTGAAATTTATATCATCCACCAAATAATATGTGCTTCTAAAACTATATCAATTAACAGCAGAATAGGAGCAACCCCACTTCCAGTACTATAAATTGGGAATTTGGGATTGCTTTATCTTGAATTGCGCCAGCTTCTACTCTAATGACCTCCTAGCTCTCAAGAAGTGGTCCAAGTTGAACCATTAACAGCATAATGCCTTTGCTTCAGTTTTTAAGAAAGACGACTCCTTTAGCTAAAACCTAATTCGTTTGTACTAATTGGAATATATATACTATTAAGAGCAATGAGCTTTATTTGACCCAAAAATTATATTCCATAGAACAAAGTTAATTACAGAAACAAACAAAACTTACATAAGATAAAAAGGAAACATGAGATCGATCATTAGGGGTTACTGAAACTCAATTTACATTGCATCAAGACCTTAAAACAAATCCATGCCAGTAGCAGATTCAAGTTCAAGCAGCAAACTCGAAGGTATTACCCCTGAAAGGTACTCCGACATCTGAGGAGGGATGAACACATCATCAAAACGGTCGAAACAGAAATCAAGTGTTTGAGGTTGTTCTCTATTAGGATCCAGTTCCATCAGTCTAGGGACCTCTTGTGCATGCTCATGATAATGATGACCATCATCATCATCAACAGCAACGGTCGTCCTAGTACTCTTTGATGCGTCCGGAACCTTCTGATGATGGCCACCACCAACACCGTCACAGCCAACCATCTTACTGGGGTCAGGCAATTCTGCATCTTGGCCTGTGAGTTCTTGCACCAAAGCCCTGAATTCTGAGGCACTGGTCTTGAACTTCATAGGGTTGGATATGTACACAACTTTCATAGGCTTTTTCTTGATTTTGGTCTTTCTGGTACTTGTTTTCCTGCCCTTAACTATGTTTTTGTCCATGAATATGTGTAAGAGACAGACAAGGTAGTCTGAAATTCAGAGAAAGAGGAAGTTGGTGTGATTGTCACAGAGATTGGTGGGTTAATAGGAGAAGGAGAGGAGGTGACGATGATAATGATGATATAGAGGCTGTTTCGTGGAAATGGGAGGGAAGTGACAGAGGATAAGGGAGAACGTACGGAACATGAAACAAGGCAAAGAGTTTTTAGTTTTAGGATAAAAGGAAACAGAACAGGAAATTAAAATAAGAGAAATATTCATCCCAAGCGCAAACCAAAGAGAGTAGCTTCCACGCCCAACAATGTCTCTACTCGCTAGATACATGAAACGTTCTTTTCATCATGTGAACATTTGGACCGAATTATAATTTGAATTGATTAATTTAGACTTTTGAATGACCTATAATCTTAGTTGGACATGAAACTTTCTTTTCATCATTTGATTCAATTATATTTTAAATTGATTATAATCTAAGTTGGAAATGAAACTTTCTTTTCATCAGATCCAATTATAATTTGAATTGATTAATTTATAATTTTATCCCTTAATTCAAGTCGGGTTAAATCGGATTTGGGTTGATTTATCAGTTCTATTTATTGGTTAGTTTTTAGATTTATTGAAAATTCTATATCAAGAGAAATTGGTGGTGAGATTTTTTTTAATCTAATACTTTTCTCTTAAAATCAGCTATTAAAGGATTGATCTGATTCAATCGGTTAAACAGTTCAAACCTTTAATTGACTAATTTTTTAGTTTAATTTTTAACTTTTCACTTCAATTTATTTAAATAACTCTTATTATTAAAAATCGATCAGTTTATTAAATAATTGGTCAATTTCATGAACTAATTGATTTTATAAACCAAATAAACTAATTAATTCTTATTTAACAATCTTATTTTTCAATTAAACTTCAAATTTTTCAATAAATAAGGACAGTCTTCTTCAATAATATTTTAAATCTTTAATTTTATTCAATCTTTAACTAGTTTTATAACGGTCTAATACTATATGAATTTTTTAAACCTTAACCCTATTATCTTACTGGTTTAATTTTCGATCTAGTTTTTAAAACAATACCTAAAATACAATAAATGTGTGAAGAAATGATAGAAGAAGAAAATTATTCAGTTATACTAAAATACAATAAATTTGTAAAAAAATAATGTTTTATTAGAATAAAGTATTTAGATTTGCAACTAGTTATCTTAATTACTTTCAATTTATTTTATAGTGTAAATAAAAATATTAAAATAAATTCAAAGATATAATTTTAAGATTTTGATTAAAAATTATCAACTTTATCTTAATTGATAATAAGATGATATAATACTAATGGACCTTGTTTTAATGAAAAAGTTTAAATTATATGCCTTTATTATAATGATAGAAATCAAATACTTAGTATAGAAAATAATATGAATTAAACAATATTTCAATTAAAACTATGTAAAATCTTAATCGAATTTTATTATTGTACATAATTTTCATTGGAGATTATTATTAAAAAATTCCCATTGATTCCAATTGAAAATGTAAAAGGGATTAAATTTTTTAAAAAAATGAGAAGGAAATCTAAAGAGGAGATAAATGATTGGGATAATTAATCGTTTTAAGAGCGTGTGATCCACGCTCACAAGAAGCAAGTGAAGGAAGCAAACAAAAGCATAGCCATCAGTGGATCATAAATTCCACAGCAACTTTGTCTCGGTGACGTCATAAATATTTATGACGTCATCTTCCCGAAGTCTCACTCAGATTGTTGAGCTTGGCCTAGGTTTGGCCGGACTATCGCTTAGGCTTAAGTACATTCATCCAGATTCAATGAATTGAGTTAAGTTTTTAAAGATTTTGAATTAATTTAAAAAATTGATTTTAAATCTAAATTAAATGTTTAAATGTTCCACTCAAAATAATGTTTCAGTTTAATTTATTAAAATAATATTATCTTATATTTAAATTTTGAAAATTTAAAATTAAAATATTATTTCAAGAAGTAAAATTTAAAAAAAAAAACGTAACCAGTACACAACGCTCCCGACCTTTTGCTAGCCTGAAAAAGGTCATAATCTACGTACTATTTCCTTTGTATTTTTACAAAGAAATTGTTCTCGAGAAGTTGAGAAGTAAAATTAAATTTAATAATTCTAATTAAATTTATAACTTAATTTTAAATTATTTATTTATTAAATAATTTATTATAGTTGTAAAATTGATAAATTATTATAAATATCGCATTTAAAAAGTCAAATTCTTAGTTATTAAAAAAAGTCAATTACACTATTTTTACTCCCGTACTAAAACTTCATTATTACCATTTTAAGTGAATCATGTCGAGCAATCATGAGCCATGACTTTGAATTAACAAGCTCAATTGTACGCATTAGTTCACACTAATGGTCAAATTTTGTAGCCACCCCTTTCATTAGTCCTCAAAAAACTAGAAGCTTTAAGGGATTGTTTCCACAATTGATGGGTTGAATTTTGCCACAAGAAATGATCATCATCTAGAAGCAAAACCAATTTCAAAGAATCTAGACGGTGGAAAAATCCGTAACATTGTTGCTCAAGGCATAGGAAGATATTCCTTGAAACCAAAAGCTCCACCTTTTGTTTAGACTCTGGATCCATTTCTTGCACGTGGTTTGACTTTAATGATTCAGGAAAGTGTGCCCCAGTTACGCAACTCGTAAGGAAGATGGCACTTGGAGTCTGGAGACCACACAAATGAGATATATACTGGAAAGAGTCGAGGACAAAAGCATGTCAAATCAACAACATTTAGTCATTTCAAAAGCTTTACTCTTTCTGAATCAATCTCGCTACCGGTGAGAAGTGATGAGCAAACTGTTAATCAATGACTGGTGGCATAATTCGTGAGTAAAAACATGACTGGTGGCATAATTCGTGAGTAAAAACATTTTGAACACATGGAGTTAAAATTCTCATCTTCATATGAGTTAAAAAGGAGAATGTAACTCCTCGTTTATGCAGCTGTTTAAAATTTAAAGTCAGAATTTTACTTCTTACAAAAGATTTATTGAGCTCAAGCAAAGATTAGTTTAAATTTAAACGACTTAAATATGTCTTTCTATAATTAAGACCCTCCTAAAATACCTCATAGACAAAAAAAAAAGGAAGAAAATGTAACTTTTTAAGTTTTAACTGTCGGGATCTCAACTTTTGTAAACCATGCACATTCATCTAAGTTATTACGGTGATTTCACTATTTAGTGAAAATATATTGAAAACTTTTATAATTTGACCTTTTTGTTTTAATTTTTATTTTAAAATCTATTAACAAAAACAATAAGTTTAATGAAAGTTTCGCTAAAATGTAAAATATGAGAAGATTCAATAATACGTAAATTTACTCTTTTTTAATAAAAAGACTATTTTTTATCACTTATTACTATAGTATTATTTATTTATCATGTAAATTTTTATCACATTTTGTTAATTTTTATATAATTTTTAATTTAAAGTAATAAAATACTAAAAATAAAATAGAAAGACATGTGTGTTTTTTTTTTGTTGCCCACGAGGGAGTCCCAACAATGGGAAGGCACCTTTAAGTTATTCACACTCAGATTAATCCCCGCTCGAGCCGGGTAGGTCCCTTGCGGGAGGTAAAGCTTTGACCCTAAATTTTAAACAGCTGCATGCATGAGAAAAGTTTGAACCCATGACCTCACTTAAGCAAGAAGAGCCCATTACCAACTCACCTGCGTCTTGAATTCTAATTAAATAATTTTTTAAGTACCCTTTATGGTTTTTGATTTATTGAAACATACTACATGTGTTTACTCTTTAACTTGCATTACTCTTTTATTGTCACATCTGCATGTGGATCTATCGAAAACAGCCTCTCTACTGTGTAGGGGTAAGGTTGCATACTATTAGACCTCTCCAAATTCTGCTTTATTGCGGGACTTCAGACTGAGCGTGATGATGATGTATTAAAGCATATTAGTTAATAATACATCAAAAACCATAAAGGGTACTTGAATATATAACAATATGTAACAAAGAATGTAGGAAATAAGAGAAAAAGGAGGAGAGGAGGACGATGAGTTTTGCTTAAGGATTAGCTTAGCTACAGTTGTAAAGAAAATATCTAAATCAACCCAACTGCCTTTCAAACCAAGCAATAAATTATACATACATCAATGCTAAAGTGTGGCTGAAGAAAAGGGAAGCATTATCTTCGTGATAGGCAGTAGCTTGACAAATACTATGTTTTGATTTAGTAATTGAATGAGCTTATCATGTGAATAATTTAGATTGAGTTTGGGTTATATTTTTCTTAATCCAAATCTTGTGTCATTTTGATATTTAATTAAGTCGATTTTGAGCTTAATTAAATTAATTTTCTTAATTTAAATCTAAAATTAATTTAATTTAAATTTGTATCCATTAACTTAAATTAGACTCGGACCTATCTATCATCCTTACTTAAAACTACAGATTAAGGATGTGGCAAAGTTTCAAAGTCTTGATATCTATCATGTGGTTGAAAAATCATTGCCAACTTTTTCCCTCAATGATCCAAAATCGAATTGGAGTGCACTATAGTTGGTTATTATCCAACTATGCATCTTTTTCACTCAATTTTCAATGTGCTATTTCATAAAAGATCATTTTTTAATTGATCTAAGTAAGACATTATGTCCTCTTCAACATCTCAATTTTGGATTATTTCAAGTAGAATAAAGAATGAAGAACAAGTATTAAAAAGCAATGTTTTAAAAATCAAACCGATTCGACCGATTTGATAGTTAAAACTTTGAACCGGCTAATTTTTTTATTTGATTTAGTTTAAAAATATTTTTTGTTAAAAATCGATCATTTTATTAATTGATCGACAAGTTTAATGAACTTATAAATCAAAACATACCGATTAATTTTTATTTAACATTCTCTTTTTTAATTAAATTTTAACTTTTTATGAGTAAGGATAGTTTTTTCAATGATATTTAAATTCTTTAATTTTATTCAATTTTTAATTGATTTTATGACAATATAATATCATTTAAACCTTTTAAATCTAAAAAACTCTTGTCTTATTGTTTATGTTTTAGTCTGATTTTTAAAACATTGTTAAAAAGAAGAGTTTTTTTTTGGTCCAATTTAACACAATGATTAGCTATAATTGAAGCTCAAGTTGAGTTGCAAAATATGGAGTATCTTCATCTGCCCTAATTTCATGATTTAAATTAATCTTAATTAGAGAGTGATGTTTACTCTTTTAATTTATAAAGATACCACTATATTTTGGATTGATGACATAAAAAAGTACGAGTATCTCTACATCTACTAAGACTTGGGTATAATTAAAGTAAGGGTATTATTGTGTATTTTAACTTTTGATATACCAACAAAATTTCCAACATATTTGGAAGGCAACCTTAGTAATACCAATAAAAATTAACTATAAAATTAAATAAATGTATATTCAGATTATCTACTTTGGAGGAGTGCATAGGACATAGGTGAAGAGTGTGACCAATTCTTAAGACAATTCTATAGGGCCTCAAATAATTATTGGGCTTGAGTTCTTTTCGATTGTTCTTTCAAGTCCAGTCTTTATATATATACATATATATATCAAAGTCAAGTGCACAAAACTGTACTCTTCTCTCCGTAAGTTAATTAGCTTATATATATATATATATATATATATATATTTCATATATTCATCTTTTTAGAGGGAGGAATGGTTATAGCAATATTACGAATACCGTATCGGATTTAGTATCGGATTAAATTTTAGTACGGTACTATATCGGTACCAGTTAATACTGAGTACTATTTTGGTTAATTTTTTAAATTTATGAAATAGTCCTTGAATTTTTTAAAAAATTACAAAATAGTTCATTGTTATATTGTACAATTGTATTGTATATTTTTAACCCTATCTCAAAAAACCATAATAATAAATAATAATCACAATTTTAATTTAATTTATAAAATTAACTTAATAACTATTAATAAACATAATTAATTTTAAAATATATATAAATTTCAAATAAATTTTGATTTAATAATTAAAAACATATAAAATAAAGATTAGTTTATAAATAATAAATTTAAATTATTTATTTTAAAAAATAAAATATTTTTATTAATAATTATTATATAAAATATTAACAATAAATTTAAATAAAATAATGTATTCTTAAGTTTTATTTTATTTATAATTATTATTAGTAATAAAAATATTTATTTTTATTTTAAAAACAAAAATTAAAATTTCACAAAAATTATAAATGTTTAAGTAAATAAAATAATTAATTAAAAAAACTTTGAAAAAAATAGGAGGAAGGAGAG
>JAOTAX010000052.1:35720-55820 GCA_025629825.1 Erythroxylum guanchezii | reverse complement strand
GTTTATTCCGCGTGAATGAATGTTGAAAACAAAATGTATACTGAGTTTGTGACTGACTGATGTAGTACGCCACCCTCGCGAGGTACGGACTCGGATATCACCGATGATGTCGGGTTCGGATCACGCGGGAGTGGGGTGTTACATGAACAATCAAAAAGAGTGATTCAGGTGCTAGAAGATGTGCTTAGGAGTTATGTTATCGATTTCAAAGGAAGCTAGGATGAACACCTCCCACTGATTGAATTTGCATACAATAATAGCTATCAAGCAAGCATACAGATGGCACCGTATGAGGCTCTTTATGATAGAAAATACAGAACACCCTTATGTTGGACAGAACTTAGTGAAAGCAAGATCGTGGGTTTAGAATCAATAAAGGAAACTGAGGATAAGGTGAAAACTATAAAGGAAAAGATGAAAGTTGCTTCTGATCGCCAAAAATCATATGCAGATTTAAAGAGAAAGGACATTGAATATGTTGTTGGTGTCAAGGTTTTCTTGAAAGCTTCACTATAGAAGAAAGTGTTTCGATTTGATAAGAAGGGTAAGTTAAGCCTTAGATTCGTTGGTCCATTTGAGATCATTGAGCGTGTGGGACCAGTAACCTATAGATTAGCATTGCCACAAAGTTTGGAAAAGATTCATGATGTCTTCTATGTGTCTATGTTAAGGAAATATCGGTCTGATCCATCACACATTATAAAACTGGAAGATATTAAAATACAACCAGATCTAACTTATAAAGAGAAGCCGGTGAAGATTCTAACAAAAGATACAAAACAACTAAGAAACAAGACGGATCCATTGGTGAAAGTACTATGGACGAACCACAAGGACGAGGAAGCTACATGGGAATCAGAAAAAAAAAACTATAAGAAAGTCTTATCCATGACTATTTGACACAAGTAAATTTCGAGGACAAAATTTTATTTTAGAGGGGAAGAATTGTAATGCCCCAAAATCTTAAATTCATGAATATTACTTTTTAGGTCATGAACAGTGTATCCCAAGGTTAATGGTGAGACCTGGGACCTAAACTGCATTTTATTTTATTTAGCATCAGATAATATTATTCAAGGACAATCCGAGGATCAAATTAGAGCTCCAAACGAGTTCGTTTTGAAGGTTTGACCAAGAGTTGACCAGTGGTCAAAGTTTAGCCTAAGAAAGGGTAAAAGTCAAACCTAAAAATATTAATGAAAATAAATTATATTAATTAAGGTCTTTATGTGAAGTTGATATTTTTCTTATGAGTGTTTTTTTAGAAAAAGAAAGAATGGATTAATAGATAAAGTTAATTTTGGATTTTAAAAAAAGAATTGGAAAACTTTTAATGAGAGATCATATGACATTTTTGTCAACTTCTCATTCTCTTCTTCTCCAAAACATTATCGGGAATACCTCCCTCCTTTCTTCTCCATCTTTCTTTCATTTCTTTCATTTTCAAGCCAAATTTCTTTAAATTTAACCCTTAAATCACCTATTAAATACTAAATCATCAACTTAAGGTCCCTAAACTCACCATATCAACAAAAAAATTTAGAAAAGATGAAGAAAAGGTATATGAGTGTTCTTGATGAATAGTACCCGACAATTTATAAGGTGAGTTAATGGAGTTTTAATTATTTTTAGTATATGATTTTGGTGTAGTTAATGCATTGATGAATAAAATGCATGAAATTGAATTTGTTATGCAATATTATAAAGATAAAGAAGATGAATTGAAGGAGAAAGGGAAAGAGAAAGAGAAAGAGAGAAAAAGAGAAGGAATAAGGAATTGATGATGAAATTGAAGTTTATGGAAATTTAATTTGAAGATTTGGATATCAATTTGGTATGTGTTCTTGCAATTCTACTTTTTCCTAAAAATTAGAGTTCTTGAGTAAAATTAGGGGTTTATGAAATTGTTGTTTAAAATATTTAATTGGTTGTTAAATGAAGTGGTATATGTGATTAATTGAAATTTTGGACCAATAATTTGTATGTTCCCCAATTGGCATACATTATATTTAAAATGAGAAACTTGATATGCATGTTATTTTTTGACTAATTAGTGAGATGAATATGTCTTGAATGTTTTATGAATTAAATTAAAACCAATAATGGAAGAAAAAAATGACATTTACTTTGGCCGAATATGGAATAGCTTAAATTGGTTATTATGAGCTTTTATTATAGAATTTCAATGGAATTTCATTAGATTGCCCATAGTAAAATAGATAGGAATTGGAGGAATGTGATAAAATTGGCATGTCAATTAGGGAGTTAGCAGTATTGCATCATGATGTATGTTACCAAACTGTATGGCTCCGAGAGCTCGGTTTTGGTGTAAGACATTTGATTTGTGTTATCAATTGCGTGACTCTGAGAGCTTAGTCCCAATATGAATGTATATAAAAAAAATGGATCCTATGGTTCCAAGAATCCGATCTTGTATTTCTTTTAAAAATCCCATTTATCCGATTCGGTGATGCAATTTCAATGGATTTTACTTTGAGGCAATTACAAAAAGTAGATAAATGCATGATTAACGATTAAAGAACTTCAAATGAGCTTAGTAATTGAATGTACAATTTATTGATCATTGTATAATTCGATATAAACTATTATAATAGATACATGCTTGTATTTCATAATTTGATTTTAAATGCCTATTTATGTTTTAAAAAAATGAAGACAGTTATATGTGAAAAAATTATATATTATACATGTTATGGTTGAATGAATTGAATTGAATGAGAAATGAAATTGCTTGAACACCACCAAGCCTATACTTTGTAATGTGGATTTTATTTCTGCGCGTAAGTTTTGAAGAGAATTAGAAGAAAGCTGTGGTGGATCTACTATAAGATGAGAATCACATAAAGGATCTCGAAAAATTTGGAGGTGGATGTACTACAAATTTTTATTTTATTTTTGGATATGGCATGTACACATAAAGAAGTGAAGGATCTTACATATTTTATTGTGAATTATATATGAATAAATGAAAGTTATGTATGAAATTTGATTTAGATGTGTTGAAATATATAGGAGGATGGTAATTTTTTCACGGAGTTTTACGTGGAGATGGATAGTTAAGTAACATGCATGAGAAGTATATTGAAGTTTCTTGCAGGAGCTTTTAAGTAAATATAGAGAAAAGTCTGTCCAAATTTTTATAAAGTGAATAGTAAATGTTAGAATAATGAGGTTTTAAATAGAAAATATTATAGTTGAAGTATTAGGTATTTAAGTATATGGTAACACTCGGTATGTTGATCCCAATCTCGAGTATGGGGTATTACAGAGGTGATGAGACTGAGACCTTCTTGCCTACGAGGAAGACATACATCTACCCATTTAATCTTGCCAACCTTAGTATGCATATTGCATCCAAACCATAAGAAATTCTTGAAGATCCTGTTAACTCATTTGTGGATATAGCTGGGAATGACTATCTGTGGCCCCGATGAATTGCCATGGAAGAGAGAACAAAGGTAATTAGTTAAGCTCGGCCAGCAGTGTATAGGTCTCGATGGCTCCAACTACTTATTCGATTGAGAAATTTATCTATGAGAGATCTGAAGTCCCCAATAGAAGGATTGGCAGTGGAAATGGGCACACTCAGATAAGTGACAGGAAGTTGCTGACTCTTGAAACCCGAAATTGAGACTTAGTTTATTATCATATTAAACTAATAAATATGATTAATAAGTACAATTAATTTTTAAATAAAATATTTATTATTATTATATTTTTAATATATGTGATGATATATAAACGTAATAAATCAGTAAATTAATTTGTTTGACAAATATAGTTATCGTAGTATGCTAATTTTCAATCACTTCTTATTATGTGAAATTTTACATAAAAAAATTCATCACATATATTTATTTAATTAAAAAATTTAAGAGAAAATTGTCTAGAAAAACGACAATTAGGTAAGGTGAATTTTTACAAAAATTTTGAAATATTTGTAAAATAAGTGAAATCAATATGAAAGTTGATATCTTTACGGCCTGTTTGAAAAGAGAATTGAATTCAATTCAGCTGTTTGGAAACATAAAAATGGAATTAATTCAATTTATGCATGTAATTGAAACTCATCTTTTTTATAAATTGAATTCACTCCTATAAGTATAGGAATTCAATTACATTGAAGCTTAAGGTAGTGTCTTGCTCTTTTGCTCTTTCATTCTTTGGACTACTTCACTTCTCACTCTCTTGTGCTTCACTTCATTAGATTCCAAAGACTATTAATTAAAATATTAATAATTAGTTAACAAAAATATAATTAATTAAAATATAATTCATTTATTAATTAAAATATTGTAATTAATTTAATTAATTACAATTTAATTAATTAAATTAATTACAATATTTTAATTAATTAATATATTGTAATTGATTAATTACAATATAAGTAATTAAAATATGATTAATTAATTAATTAAAATATAATAATTTTTTATTTCTCAATATTTTTTACAAATCAATTACTGTTAATGATAATAGTAATCATTCTTTCCTCTTAACCATCCATAATAATAATAATAATAATAGTCATTCTCATTTTTAACTATATTTATTCCCATTCTAAACAGTGTAATTGAATTCATTTATATTATTACTGAGTTTGTTTTAAACAGTATAAATTAAATTCAATTCAATCTTATTAATATAATTGAATCCAATTCGTTAATAAATTCAATTTCAAAGTTTCCAAACAGAAGGCCGTAGAATTTATATACTTTCTGGTGACGACATTAAATTCAGGCTTCAAACTTTCCACATCACCACCAAACAAGATTCAAACTTAAGATATCATATCCTCCTATGATTATCAGTGGTCCACGTTCCTTATGTACTGCATCCCACCATACTGGAAAATGCAATTGCAACGTACGAATGTATTCCATCGGTTGGTACTTGGTTGGGGAGTTGGTATCCACCGCAAAAACCTTTGTTTGAATATTCTTCCATGGATTTTTCCTATGTTATAATCGTGACCTTTGTTTGAATATTCTTCCATGGATTTTTCCTATGTTATAATCGTGACCTTTGTTTGAATATTCTTCCATCAATTTTCCTGTCTCATACTTGTGATTTTATGTTCCTTATTTATCGGAAATTGTCATGTTTGTGATTTTATTCCTTGTTTAGTGGGAAATTAGGTGGTGCGCCCTTTTGACTTAGATCTCTCCGCGTTGGAAAAGTTAGATGATACCAAATCACGTCACACTCCTATTTAAGCAGACGAACCTAGCCCCACACGTCTCCGCCTTCTCTCAGTCTCTGTTTCCGTTTTAGCTCAAGGTGGTTGTCCATACCCTTAGACAGTGTAGCCATGGCTCTTCTCAGTGATCTCATCAACCTTAATCTGTCGGACACCACAGAGAAGATCATAGCCGAATACGTATGGTAAAAAGCTCTGATCTTTTCTCTATGTACTATCAATCCCACCAAGCTTTTTTGCTTTTCTTCTAGTTTTAACTTATGGAGTATCGGTTATGTTCTGTAGGATCGGTGGATCTGGGATGGACTTGAGAAGCAAAGCCAGGGTTGGTTTAAGTTCATCTTCTTTCTATGACCTGTGCGTCCTCTTTTGACTTCTTTTTCTTGGTTTTGATGCACTTAGTCTCTATGTGTAACAGACACTTCCAGGACCTGTGAGTGATCCCGCTAAGTTACCCAAATGGAACTACGATGGTTCAAGCACTAACCAGGCCCCCGGAGACGACAGTGAAGTTATTTTGTAGTATGTATCAGTTTTTTTTTGGTTAAGTTTCTTTCACGAATTCTTGTGATGGTTTTCAAGACATGTTTTTGGTGATCTATTTAATTGGATCAGCCCTCAAGCAATCTTCAAGGATCCCTTCAGAAGAGGAAACAATATCCTGGTAAAGTTGCAATCTTTGACCGATCTGCTTCTGGTCTTCTGAATTCTGATTCCCGTAATTTTGTGTGGGAAAACTAAACTTTTTTACGCACTACAGTGTTGTTTTGTGACACTCAATCGCACTAACAATCAACGATGACAGGTCATGTGCGACGCCTATACTCCTGCTGGTGAGCCCATACCCACCAACAAGCGATACAATGCCGCAAAGATCTTCAGCCACCCCGATGTTGTCGCCGAGGAACCATGGTAAAACTCTGGAAGAAAATGTTTAATTAATTGATTGGTCACTGTGTGTTGTGTGAAATCTTCACTGGTCTCAAGAGTAACGCTGACGGATCATACCCTCATTAAAGTTATCGTAACTGATACTACACAAAGTAACAAAATTTCGGATTATCATTATTTTTATAACAGTTGCCTTGTTTTTATCATTTTGATGGGTCCATTTTTGGAACGGATAGACAAGCTCTGGCCTTTTTTGATTTTTCTTATTTGGGTACGTCCTTATCAAGCTGATATCAAAATGATTTCTCTGTGGCTCAAAAGTCTCAATCAACATAACTGGCGTTTGGCTGTGTATACGCAACTTTGTCCTGTTAACCAGTATATATTTATGTGAAGTATACATAAATATATTGGCAAAATTAACTTCAGGATGATTGTTATGGGAGAAGTTGTTTTTGGGATAGTTTTGTAGTTATATTGAAAAAGGAAATAGAGAAGGAAAGAGGATGACTAGTCACTCTTCACCAAGATATAGGAGGTTTTGTCCCATGTTTTGAGGAAAAGAAAAATCTTGACCATATCTTTTGTGGGTAACGAGTAACAACCAATTTCCTATGATCTTGGCTTAGAAGTTAAGCATATCTGAATATTGACATCGTTCTGATCTATGAAAGTTTGGTGAACTCTTGATGATTTGGGCACGCGTTAACATGTCACCATTGTTACAAGGGCAGAATCCGTAGTTGTCTCCAAAACCAGTTGCCTTTCGTATTTGTTTGTTTTGATATTGGGGACAAGAAGAAAGATCGTAAGTGTTCAACCCCACCAAAACCTATGTATTTTGGGCACCATAATCCTTTGTGTCTTTACGTCTATTACGTTGTTTCAACCTATCCACATATTTATGTAGGTCCGAAATGAGCACAAAGAATCTCACGTGATATTTTAGTAATAAAATAGTTTGGTAATAACATAGTTGCCTTCAGCTGTGTGCTCAGTTCTTTATTTACCATTTATTCGAAAGTTTGAATTACTGTTTGTATGGTAAGTTATTGTCAATTTTGAGGACAAACATGGGGTGATTTTGTAATATTATTGCAAAGAATTTCATTTTTGGTATGTTCCGAGGACCAATTGTCAGGTTTAAGCGTAATGGGTAAGTCCCAATAATTTAGGTTTGCCCCATGCGACATGGTCAAGAGATGGATGATGTTAGGCTCCCTGATGCAGGATATTCTCTGTGTATAACTAACATATAGACTAGTAATTAAACCTTTAATTTTAAGAATCCATCTTCTGAATTGATGGTCTGAATCTGCTACATTGCTGATGTCATTTGTGTTTTAAGACTGGTTTTTCGTATGAATCTGCTATCCTTATTCTTATAACTTGAAGAGAACAATGGAATTGCCTGCTTACTATATATTTTGAGTGACTCAGGTATGGGATTGAGCAAGAGTACACTCTTCTACAGAAGGACGTCAAGTGGCCAATTGGGTGGCCCGTCGGTGGCTTCCCCGGTCCCCAGGTTGGAAATATTCCACCACTTTTTGGCAGGATCAATTGGGCAAACCTTGGTGCTTATAATTTGTGTGTTGAGTGATTATGCAGGGTCCTTACTATTGTGGAGCGGGAGCAGACAAAGCCTTTGGCCGGGACATAGTGGATTCCCACTATAAGGCGTGCTTGTATGCTGGTGTCAACATCAGCGGTATCAATGGTGAAGTTATGCCAGGCCAGGTAGGTACTATTTTGTTCGCTAGTGAATCAGCATCAGCTATTCAAAAAATGGTAGTTCTGTGGCGTTCTGAAAGAATCAGTTCTCCTCTTAATTAGTCCCACTCAATAACATATGTCCATTGCTGCCTTGAAACAGTGGGAATTTCAAGTAGGGCCTTCAGTCGGCATCTCTTCTGGTGATCAACTATGGATTGCCAGATATATTCTTGAGGTAATCTTATACATTGATCACCAATAATCAGATTGTTAGCTTTATGTCTTCTTTTTTTCCCCCCTCTCTGTGACGTGATGATGTCTACCCTGTAATTCTTTTTGTTCAAACAGCGAATCACAGAAATTGCAGGCGTCGTCCTTAGTTTCGATCCAAAACCAATCCAGGTTTGTGGTAACACCATGACTTGCCTCTTATTCTTCTCGTAGACTGCTTTTTCAACCATTGTCAAAATCCAATTATTATTAGATTTATCTTGTTTGAGAGTCAGTGGGCACAATTTTAATGTTTGAGTGCAGGGTGATTGGAATGGAGCAGGTGCTCACTGCAACTATAGGTATCATCCCGTCGATTAAGCATTTCAGATTCTTTAATTAAGTGCAATTCCTGATAGTTGAATAATTGATACTGCATCAGTACCAAGTCCATGAGAAATGATGGTGGAATAACGGTGATCAAGAAGGCCATTGAGAAACTAGGCCTGCGACACAGGGAGCATATAGCTGCTTATGGAGAGGGCAACGAGAGAAGATTGACAGGTCGTCATGAGACTGCTGATATCAACACTTTCTCATGGGTAAGTAACAGCTCTCCAATTTTTAACAACAAAAGGCTAGTCACAAATAACTCTTTCCGCCTCTTGAGAAAATTATTCATGTATCTTAACTTGGGACATACTAATAATTAAAGTCCGTCCTCGATTACAGGGTGTTGCTAACAGGGGAGCATCGGTTCGTGTTGGTCGCGACACGGAGAAAAATGGAAAAGGTAAAACAAGCAACTGTATCCTGCATTTTGCCACTTTGCTCATTTAACACTCTCCAGCTCCTTGTTAGACACTTCATAGTTCCTTGATTGTCATTTTCTTTCAACTCAATCCCAGTTCCAAGCTGATGCCATCATGCTACGTTTGGAGTTGTTTTATTAAATTCTAACTGCCACGAACTATTTTGTTGCTTTACCTTTGAACAAGTATTGTACCCGGTTATTTTGGCAGGTTACTTCGAGGATAGAAGGCCAGCATCAAACATGGATCCATATGTTGTCACCTCTATGATTGCTGAGACAACCATTCTCTGGAAGCCATAGGTGGAGCTCCAAATATGGCTTTTCATTTTTACATTCATCTCAACAATTCTCCTCCCATTTTCTGTAATATCTATGCTACACTGCTTTTCCTTTAGCTTTCTGGAAATTACTGATTTGGAACTTTTAGTTGTGTTTAATAAAAAAGGCACAATCTGGTAATGTTGAACCTACTATGGCTTCAAGTTTCGTAAGACACAAATACACACAAAGTAAACGATAATGTCAGTCTTGAAAAACAGAAAAGAAATAGATGGCGTTCAATTAAATTTTTGAATTAACTTTTAATCTTTATGCTCAATCTTAATGTTGAGCGATAGGTATTTATGATGAGAAGATGATCTTGTAATGTAAGGCCCGCTGCTCAAGTTCACATCGAATATACCAGCATTTGAGGTGTTTTTATGTTTTCTAATATACCAAAATTCAAGTATTCAGTGATGGGAATTTAATTAAACTTAAAATAGTCGATAGATCAAAAAAGTTAAAAAGAATTTTTGATATTGCTTAAAACTATTTTGTTGGCTTTGATTTATTTTGTATTTTTATCCTATTATTACTTTATTACAGTGTTTGTAAACAAATGAAATTATAAGCCTTGTATAACACCATTGACCAACAAAGGCCTTATGCTAACTAAAGTAAGTATCTATCAAACTCCCTTACAACTTCTATTCAGTTCAAGAATGATACACAATGATACATCTTAAATAGATTTGTACACGGATTAAACTGAATTGAAATTAACTAAAAGCTGTTTCAAACATTTTAATAAAACTTATCTCATAGATAAATTTAATTTTTAAATTTAAATTAAATATGTTGTAAAATATCAAATTTAAATCTAACTCATAAGTCTATATTTAATAAAGTATAAACAATTTTTGGTTCACTTGTTAAAATAAATCTATATTTTTAAAATAAATATATATTGTTTCAATAATTTATACAAAATAATGATTATAAGTATAACATCTAGGCTACCCTTGGCTAAGGGGCACACGGGGATAGCAGAAACCAAAGATACGTAACATTGTTAGACTATATGAATTGAGAAAGACCCTTCTGATTATAATTCCTAGGCTCGTCAAATATTTCACCGATAAGCCTCAAGATAGCTGCATCATAAGTTTCTAGCCTATATACCAATTAAGTAACTTATAGAACAAAATTTCATAAGAGATCAAAGATAAATAAAGATTGACTATAGCTTAGATTTCAAATATGTTAGCTAAGATATAAGCCCTTCTTCTCTGTTCAGGAAGTCGATTTTTAAGGCTTGCCTTTTAGAAATATAAACTAATCAATCTTCTCCCGTATAACTTAGACCTCAAACAAGATTTATAATCTAAGACTTTCTAATACACATAATCCTCATCAAAAGGCAAGTGTATAACATATTTATCTTTCTGTATGAATATGACTTACATAATTTAATAATCAAGCTTTCAAGAGTGAAAGAACTTAGAAAGAAGCCATAAGATAGAAAACACACTCTATTTTTATTGAATTCTCGATGATCTACAACGAAAGAGAAACCCTGCTTTTATAGACTAAGCAAGGGAAATAGGACAAACAATTTTTGGAAAAGATTTTCACATAATACAATAATTCAAATTAGAATACAAAAGTGAAAAAATAAAAGTAAGAATTATTGGAAACATTGTGTCCTAATAATATTATGAAAAGATAAGAGGGAATTGTTAACAGGAAGGTGCAAAAAAAAGATTAGGGTCTGCCATTGTCATCATCAAAATCAGACATGTCATCATCTGTTTTTTTTTTCAGTTCTTTAATAAAATGTGCTATTTCAGTGTTGGTCAAACTAGAGGCCTGGGCATCCTGAAAATAATCAAGAAGTTTGGGCTCGATTTCGGGCTTTGGAGCTGTAGAGATTTCTCCAAGTTCAACATTGTTTTTGGGCTCAAATTCAAGTGGCCATGGTATTTCACCTACCATAATGTTAAATCCTATATAAGCAAATTGGTCAATAGAAGACCAATATCTAGCAGTTGGTGAAATGGGCTATGGAAGGAAAAAGTTACTTGGGCATAAACCCAGACATGTACAAGTAGTTAGCTTGGTAGACTTGGGACGATAGTCTATGTGATCTAGAAAATGATATAGATCACGCATCAAGTATTTTTGTTGTTTAGGTCAGTCAATGGAGGTTTGCCAAATTTGAAAATGATTATTGGTACAAATATAACTATGCTGAGTCAGGCTATATGAACGGTGGAAAATGTAGATAGAATGGACTTTTTGCATAGATAGAGGAATGTCCTATTATTGATATCTGTTCAGAATGTATCCAAGTTGAATATGCCATTTAGGTAAGCGTTGGAACCATTCCAGGAATGCCCATAGTAAGGAACTAAAATTAGTTACATTGGTAAGATGTTTATAAACATGTAAATGAGAGAGGGCAATTGGATAAGCATACATGGCAGATAAAGTCCATAGATGGCATATCATTAGTTCAGAAAGAGAAACATAACGATGATGGAGATTTCGGTAAGGTATTAACATGTCAAAATGATAGGGGTGTGGAGGACTATTTAGGGTAGTGAGAACAAGATGGAGGTAGTCAAAAAGACTTTTTTGAAGGAGAACAAAAATGTCATCTATTGTTTATGGAGGAGTTTTAGTGACTAGAGGGAAGGATTTTTTAATCCTAACATATAGTGGAAATTCCATGATGGGGAGAATGAGAGGAATTGGCTTTCTACTAAGGATGGGAGAGAGCAATTGAAATCGTATTCCAGATCTAGAGAGAAAATCTGTAGGGATGTTGTAGTGATCTTTGACATGGCAAACGGTAAATTTATAGTGTGAAAACTAATCTTGCCAACGAAGTAATTGGCTATCAGGAAATATCTTCCTATTAGGCTAAAGAATCTTTGGAAAAGATGTATTGTCCATTTCAGTCAGAAAGTGATAAGGGCTAAGGTGGAAATTCAATTTTCGATGTCCTTTTTTACCGCCAAAATTTCCTTATAAATGATATGGTAGTATTTTTTTTATTCCTTAAGCTGGTCACTAGCATGGCCATAATATTGTCCTTTCCCATCAATCTCTTCGATTAAGATGGCACCCTAGTAACAGTTACTAGCATTTTTTTTAAAGATGCACTGACCTTTGTCGGGAATCTTTAAAAGGAGTGGATTCTGACTTACTTGTTTTAAGTGCTGGACAACTCTGGTTTGTTCTTTACTCCATGGTGGTGGATTCTTTCTCAACAATTTAGATGAGAGAGTTGCATAATCAACCATGTGAGGAATGAAATCTCTAATGTAATTAAAAATTCTAAGGAATTGTTGGATCTATTTTGTGTTGAGATTTTCATTAAGAAAATATAATAGCTCACCTGCTATATGTGGACCAAGATGACAAAATCCATAATGAAAATTCAGACCTAAAAATTATATTTGGGCTATCCAAATATGACTTTTCTTAGCTGAGAGCATAATTCAATATTGCTTTGTAAGATAAAAAATGATTGAAGTAGAGCCTTATGATCTTTATGGGTTTTGGAGTATAAGAGGATGTCATCAATGTAGATCAAGGTGCTGAAAAGAATGGGTTCATAAATTTTTATCATGGCCCTTTAGAATAGTGATGGAGCAACCTTAAGTCTAAATGGCATTATAATCCATTGGTATTGAGCATTGAGAATGCAGAAAGTTGTTATGTATCTTTTTTGTGGATTTATACCTAATTGCCAAAATGTTGCTTCTAAGTCAAATTTTGAAAAGATTGTTGCTTCTTTGAGAAATAAGACTTGAGCAAATCCTTGGTAGTGAGAATTTATCATCTTGAAGGAATACATTCAGAGGTTTATAATCAATTACCAACCTCTTTTTCTCTCTCTTTTGTTATGCTCTTTTGTTCACATAGAAAGCTTAACATGCCCAATTTGATTTTGTGGGTTAAATTAATCCTTGTTAGAGTAAGATAGCATACTCCTCTTGTGCTAACTTTAGATCATCAGGATTCATGCCAAGATGAGTAGCCTTGGTAGGGTTAATGTCTTCATTCTTCTTAAATGGTAGATGAATGAAGAATTATGGATTTTTCCAAAAAGGATTAGGGTGTAAGAACTGTGCATGTGTTTCACGATATTGCTCTAAAAATTAATCCCATAGTACTTCATATGGAGGAGGCACTTGTGTAAGTTCAAACATTTGTGTATATCTCTATGTAGGCATTGAAGTTGGCTCAACATTTAATCCATTTAGGTAGAATTTGTAATGGAGATGCTTTGCAATATACATCGATAATAATTAGGTTATTTTGGATAGGTAGATGATTGCAAAGAACTTTAGTCCACACAACACAGTCAGGGAAAAACCTTATTTTCTTTTAGGTAATATGCCCAATTTTGAATGAATTACCATCAATAGTACTGAAATATTCATCATGTGATATCCAGACTTCAAGAGGTAAGAAGTTGGGCTTTATAATACTTTGACACGATCCAGTATCCATATATCCAATAGTCTTGATTGGCTTATCATATTTATCCTATTGTAATAACTAGATATGGGCATAAGGACGAGGAACAATGATAGGTTTTGAATCTACCTTCAAACATATTTGTTGTAGCATGTATAAGTAATTATTCTCAATATCTTCATCAATTAGGTTTTTAGAAGATGTAAACTCATAATCAAAAGAGTTAATTAAATTTTCTTTCCTCATCTTCGCTGGATTGTTCTTCAATAAAGTCTTCAATATAACCATTGTCATGGATAGGAATTATGGCCTCAATGGATTCTAATAGTTTCAAATGATTTTTTGTCTTATTAGGACATTGGCGAGCATAATATCCTGGTTTGTCACAAATAAAACAACGATCTGCCTTTTTTACTAATAAAGGATTGAATCCATAAGGATATATTATGTTGTCATATACCCATTAGGATAAGGATTTGTTATGTTATCGTATATCCATTAGGATCTGTTTTATTTTATTTTAAGTTTCCTAGTTATGAAGGTTTTCTTGTCTAACAAGAAAAAGAAAATAAGTTAGCTTTAGAAAAGGATTTCAATCAATCCTTTTCATACTAGAATTAGGACTCTTATAAACCATACCACGTTAGGGATATAAAAAGGACGTTAACATATGTTATAGGGACCCTCGAAAAGCATTATTTTAATAAAGTTTCTGCAAGAAACTTTCCTAAGAGAGAGTGTCTTCTCTTGTTGATTAAATCCTAAGTTTTATGCTTAGATTTGGTTATGAGATTAACCTAAAATCTCTACCTAATTACTTCCGCTGTGTCCGTTGGTATCAGAGCATTAAAATCCAGTTTTTCCTGGGTTTCTTTTCTGGTGCCTTTCTTGTTTTGTTTATGCTCTAGCCCATCTTCCAGCCCTACCAACCCAGAAAATTCTTCTAGTTTTGTTTCTACTCCAGCCCTACCAACCCGGAAAATTCTTCCTATTTTGTTTCTACTCTAACCCATCTTCCAACCCTACCAACCTAGAAAATTCTTCCTGTTTTGTTTCTGCTCCAACCCATCTTCCAGCCTACCAACCCAGAAAATTCTTCCTGTTTTATTTATGCCCCAGCCCGTCTTCTAGCCCTACTAACCTAAAACAATTCACCCCAAATCCTAGAAAAGTCAAACCAAACATTTTCAGTCTTAACCAACCAGTACACATGGCTGATTAAGGAGATAACCAGAGATTTGACGAAGTTTTGGAGGCTATTAATGGATTAGCGACTTGTATGGATCAATAATAGAGGAAAACCACTTAAGGGAGCTCAAGGCAGAGGTTTTCCTCAACCCCAACCTATTGGAAGACCTGATCTTCCAAGGAATGCAAAAAATAAGAGAGCTCACGGTCAGAATCTGATGCCTCCAATGGAAGATAGTTCAAATGAAGAAATTTTAGACCAAGACCAACTAAGAAGAGGCCAAAGGGGTAAAGATGATTACAAGATTAAAGTTGAAGTCCCTTACTCTAGTGGAAATCTAAGCATTGAAGGCTTTCTTGATTGGATTGATGAGGTGGAAAGTTTTCAAGAGATGATGGAAGTCACGGATGATAAACTAGTGAGAATTGTGGGTTATAAATAAAAAAGTGATGCTAAAGTTTGGTGGAGTAATCTTTAAAAGAATTAGGAAAGGAACGGAAAACCACCAATCAGATCTTGGAGAAAATTGAAACAAGCCCTTTTCCTTAGATTTTTACCCCCTGATTATAAGCTGCACTTATTTGATCTTTATCAAAGTTATGTCCAAGGTTCTAGGAGTGTGGAGGAGTATCATTCTGAGTTCTTAAGGTTGGCAGTACGTAATAATCTTGAAGAATCCGATATGCAGCAAGTTTCAAGGTATCTTATAGCATTAAGATCATGTATAAGTGAAAGGCTTGGAATACACACTATTTGGAACATAGAGGAGGCCTACCAATTGGCCTTGAAAGTTGAGAAGATGGAAAAGGCACCTAAGAGGTTTGAATACCCTAGGAGATCAACTCTGCTAAGTCCAAATGAGGTGGTAGGAAAAAGGAAAGCATTAGTTGAAACATTGAAAATCGATAATGCCCCTAAAAATCTAAGAATGGACAAAAGGAAGCCTTTTGAAGGAGGTGGCAGCAGCAGTAGAGGAGTTCCTAAGGGTTCCAACCCATATGCACCACCAAAAATAGACATGTGTTATAAATGCAGGAAACTAGACATACCTTTAGTAATTGTCCTGAGAGAAAGATGGTCAACGTTGCTGAAAAAGGAAACTACCTTAATGAAGGTGAAGAAGATTTGGAAGAGCTTTAAGAAGAGGGAGACGAAGAAGAAGAGGAGGAGTTTATTGAAGAATTTACTGAGGACAGAGTTAGTCTAATGGTATAGAAGATACTTTATTCATCTAAAACTGAGGAGCCACAACAAAGGAGAAGCATTTTTAGATCCTTCTGCACTGTTAATGGTAAGGTGTGCAACTTGATTATAGATAATTGCAGTGCTGAGAATTTAGTGGCAAGAAAGATGGTGGATCATATGAAGATTCCTACTAAGAAATATCCTCATCCCTACACCATCGGTTGGCTTATTAATGGGCTAGCATTGAGAGTAACTGAAGTATGTCAAGTTCCTATTTCCATAGGAAAATCTTATAAGGCCACTGTTTATTGTGATGTGGTGGACATGAATGCAAGCCACATACTCCTAAGAAGGACATGGCAATTTGACAGGGATATTACTTATAAAGGAAGAGATAATACCGTCTCATTCCAATAGAAAGGCAAGAAAGTGACCATGCTACCCACAAATGCAGCCTTGATAGGGCAAAGATTTTTAGAGAGGAGGGAAAGACATTGTTGGCCTTTTGTGGGCAAGACTTTGAGAAGGAAGTTAAGGAGACCTAAGAGGCTCATATCTTGGTGGTAAAGGACAAATTATTAGAGAGGAAAGAGGAGAAGAATGGAGCTAATTCAGATCTGGTCCAACCACTTTTGGAGGAGTTTCAGATCTGGTCCAGTTCGAATTACCCAATGAATTGCCTCCTATGAGACATATGCAACATCACATTAATCTAGTACTTGGAGCTAAGATTCCTAATCTGCCCCATTATAGAATGAAACCCTAAAGAAGCTGATATTCTAAGAGAACAAGTGGAAGAATTGATGAAAAAGGGCTTGATCCGAGAAAGCATGAGTCCTTGTGTTGTTCTTGCACTTTTGACACCCAAGAAGGATGGATCGTGGAGAATGTGTGTTGACAGTAGAGCCATCAACAAAATCACCGTGAGATATCGAAATCATATTCCCAGATTAAATGACATGTTTGATCAAATCTGCGGTTTACAGGTATTCTCTAAACTTGATTTGAAAAGTGGTTATCACCAAATATAGATCAAACCTAGGGATGAGTGGAAGACCGCATTTAAAATGAAAGAGGGGTTATATGAGTGGCTAGTCATACCCTTTGGATTGTCCAATTCCCCTAGCACTTTTATGAGACTCATGAACCAAGTGCTTAGACCTTTTAATGGAAAGTTCATGGTTGTTTATTTTAATGATATCCTTGTCTTTAGCAGAACAATTGAAGAGCATCTAGTACATTTGAAGAGAGTCTTGTCTGTTTTACAACATAATAAGCTTTACCTGAACTTAAAGAAATGTAGTGTCTTGACTAGCAAGCTACTATTCTTGGGGTATGTGGTTAGTTCTGAAGGAATTCATGTGGATGAAGAAAAGGTGAAGGCAATTCGTGAATGGCCTACCTTAAGAAAGTTAGTGAGGTTCTATCTTTCCATGGGCTAGCTACTTTCTACAAGAGGCTCATTAGAAGCTTCAGTTCAATTATGGTCCCTATCACAAAATGTATGATGAAGGGAAAGTTTGATTGGAATGAGGAAGTTGAGAAAAGTTCTGCTTTGATTAAGGAAAAAGTCAGCACTACTCTTATCCTAGCATTACCGAACTTCGACAAGCTTTTTGAGGTTGAGTGTGATGTATGTGGAGTAGGTATTAGAGCTTTTTTATCTCAAGAAGGCCGCCTTGTAGCTTTCTTTAGTGAGAAGTTTAACGATACAAAGCAAAGATGGAGTACTTATGACCAAGAATTTTATGCAGTTGTGAGAACATTGAAACATTGGGAACATTATCTGATTCAAAGAGAGTTCATTCTTTACATTGATCATCAAGCTTTAAAGTTTCTGAACAGTCAAAAGCACTTGAGTAATATGCATGCCATGTTGGACCCCGCTTGTTTCTAGAGTCCAACGCTTGCTCTGATACCACAACTATTGGATCCTACTTGTCTCCGGAATCCAACTCTTGCGAAAACATTAACGTGTGCATATTACCTTGAAGGGTTATTGCATTGAACCCTCATTAGCCATCATCAGTTCATCTTCATTTGCATAACATCCGAAAAATTTCCTCACAATTTGTTCAATGGCACGCCCACACAAATCAATCACCATGTTCGAACTCATTTCTACTGTTTGTGAACAGAGTTTGGAAATCTTCAAACCATAATTTCAATTTGACTTCTTCAAAGAAATTATAACTCTAAGTCTCTAGTTTGTTTTGAAGCAAGAATCATCTCAATCAAAGCTCTATAGATCAAGATATACTTAAAAAGCCTAAGCGTGTTCATACCCAAATCATGCTCTCCCAACCGACCTCTCACTTACTCTAATGCAAACTTTTTCAAATCAACTCCAAAAGATACCAATTTTCATGGAGAGATAGGAAAAGTTGTTAGGAATCCATTGCTTCAAGAGTCACCTCATTAGGAGGTCAGATGAGGAAGTTATGCCCGAAAGAAACGAACATGATTATACCTTCAATTCAATTTGCACTTATCTTGGTGCAATTGCCATAACTTTCAATATAGATGTCTGATTGAGTTCGATTTTGAACCATTTGAAAGAAGACTTCAAAATCTAAAATTTTATGAAGACTACAAAGTGAAATTCTGCCTTTAAAAGGGCCAAAAATCATGATTTACTGAACCTGTCCCGTGAATGTCCGTATGACGGACATCTATGTTCATTTAATGGACATTGGATGGGGTTAGGAGCCAAATTGGCCCGAGAAGGTTCGTTTAATGAACATCCATGTCCATTAATCGGACATTGGTGAGGCTGGGGGTTATTTTTGACCTGAGAAGGTTCGTTAAATGGATCTAATGTCCGTCTAACGGACATAGGGGTTCCCCAAACCCTTCCAAAGCCTCTCCAATGCTTCCTACATCCAATCTAACATCATATTCACTCGTAATCTTCCCAAATTCAACTTTTCTAGTGCAAAATCACTTCATAACAACTCAAACACCAAATTTATCTCATAAAATTCTCAATTCTCAACCCATTTAGTTCATCAAAACCACTATTTCCCATTATTCTCCATAGCTTTCCTACACATATATCCTATGCAGCATCACAACTTGTAATGCTCATATCTTTCCATTTCGATATCCAAAAATTACAAACTTTATAGCGTTGGAAAGCTAAAAAGATCATCTACAACTTCCAAGAAGACAATTTTGGCTAATTCTACCTAAATTAATCCAGTTTTCCCCTGGAAGTCAGAACACACATTTTACCCTCATGAAAAACTTGAAATTTATCCCAACTTCACTTCCTCTATCACAACCTCATTCATAACAATCCAACTGCTGATTGGAATTCATCAAACTCTCAACCTCAATTCATGTTGGACCCCGAACTTTTCTTAGAATTGCGAGTTAAAATTTGACATGAGATGAGAAATTGGTGGTGAATTAGTCAGGTGTAAAGAAAAAGAAAATTTGAGAATGTGAATGGTTTTATGAGATTAAGATAGGTAAAATGCGTGTATACTTTTGTTATTGATGGTTATGATTAATTATAGCCTAAAATAGTGTTTGAGTTTATATGGAATTGAAAATGAATAAATTGTTTTAAAATGGAAGTTAAAAAGCAAGAAATGATTAGTGAAAGTGTTAAATTTTGGAGAACTAAGATAGTTGACTTTTTAGTGTAGAGAGTTGACTTTTTGATTTAGGCAGAATTTGAGAAAATGATCTTCTTGAAACTTGTAGCTTTTGTTGAAAGCTTTCTGTCACTATAAAGTATGATTTTTTTTTCGATATCGGGATTGAAAGTTAGTGTATTTTGTTTTGGTTTCGAAAATACTCTTAAATATAGGATTGTGTATGTTGTGCTTTGAGGCGAATTCTGGATTGAAGTTAGGTGTAGTGTTCAGCCTCGGTTTTGTAATGGTTTGAAAGTATTTTGGCCATAACTCTTTCGTCCGACCTTCAATCGATCTGATTCTTGAAACGTTGGATTCGTAAGACATAGAGGAACATTTGTCTAGAAGGAAGTTTTATCAAATTTCTTCATTTACCTGATCGAAATAAAGAGTTAAGATGCCAGTTTTTAAAGATACAATAAGGGCAAAATGGGAAGATCACTTAAGGTTTAATGGTTTAAGGCTTACATGGAAGGGT
>JAOTAX010000052.1:14568-35620 GCA_025629825.1 Erythroxylum guanchezii | reverse complement strand
TTATAAAGCAATTGAGAAATCATTTTATTCTCTTGGCTAAAAGAAAACATAATGGCTCATTATCCAATTATAAACATCAAACCCACCTTATTTCCTTACTTAATACTTGTTCAAAATGCCTCCTCTCTTGCTCCTCTTGCCTCTCTTGATTTCCTTCATCAAAGGCAAAATTCCCATTCAATAGGAATCCAAATTGGACATCCCAAAGAAACATATTCATAAAATTGATTATAGAAAACTTAAACCCATGTATTTCCTAAGCTCCATGAACCAAAATCTTTCTAAAAATCCAACAAGTCAAACATACTCTTATCTTGATCCTTCACCAAATGAAGAGTTTTTTAGCTAGAATAGAAGCTCTCATCCTCCTCTTCATTTTTCCTTCTTGAATAAACTTCAAAATCCCTCTTGAAAGCTTAGAAAAATCAAAACCTAGCTTTTCTTCTTTTTTTTTCTCCTCTTCTCCACTGAACCCTCTTCTTTCTTCTCTTTTCTCTTTGTTTTTTTTCTCTCAATTTCGTGCTTGCTTCTTCCTTAAAAGCCAAACAACCCTTCTTATTATAATTTTTCCATTAATGAGTGAACAATGTCCATTTTGCCCTTCCTTATATGCCTTGTATCTTAAATGCTTAAGTGATCTTCCCAAAAAGCCCTCATACATATACACTCTTGCTACTTAATGCAACTAATCCATATTTTAAAATCCCATCAACATTAACATAATAATTAACTCCAAATCAAATAATTAATATAGCAAAACCTTAAAATTATTCGAATCATGCTTAACTCCTTCCAAAAATCAAGACATTTTTCTAATCATGAACTTGAAGGAATTTGATAGTACTTCCTTCTAGAAAAATGTTCCTCATGTCTCAATTTTCTAATGACATCAAAATCATTCAATTTGGTTCAGAAATTTGAAAGTTATATGCCAAACATTTCGGATTATTTTTATACTGAAACAATATTATGTGCTCAACTTCCATCCAGAAATTGAAATTCTTAGAGACCGAATTAAAACTCAATTTTATCAAACAATTTGTAATCCTATTTCTCTAGTTTAATCCAAATCAAGAATCATCTTATTTGGATAACTAGAGAAAAAGTTATGGCTAAAACACCGAAGCATACTCAATGAACATGTTTCAATTACATTTTCCAACTTTTAACTTTCAACATTTCACATATAACCCATCTTGTACTTAAACCATCTTTTCTACTTCATTTCAAATTCAAAAATTCTCCTTTTCTTTACATATGAATAATCGTCAACAATTTCTCTTTAATAGAAAAGTTCGGGGTCCAACATGCCAGATGGACTACTTTCTTACAAAAATTTCCTTTGATATTAAACATAAATCTGGTCTGACTAACAAGGTGGCTGATGCACTTAGTAGTAGGACAGTATTGCTTTATACTATATCCCAAGAGGTAGTTGGATTTGAAGTTTTAAAGGAGCTTTATGAGGATGATGAAGACTTCAAGGACATGTGCTTAAAGTGTATTCAGAACCAGCCTACTGGTGAGTTCCACATTATTGATGGTTTTCTTTGCCACGGTAACCAACTTTGTGTTCCTCATACTTCTCTTAGAGAAAAGTTGATTCGTGATGTGCATGGTGGAGGATTAGCCGGTCACATACGAAGGGACAAGACCATTACTATTCCTGAAGAAAGGTTCTACTGTCCTCAGTTGAAGAAAGATGTTATGTTTGTCGAACTGTTAAAGGAAGATCCCAAAATACGGGGTTGTATATGTAACTCCGTATCCCGAAAAGTATTTAGGAGGACTTGTCTATAGACTTTGTCCTTGGACTACCTAGAACACAAAGGGGAGTTGATTTTATTTTTGTAGTAGCTGATAGATTTTCCAAGATGGCGCATTTCATTGCATGTAGGAAGACTGTCGATGCATCTAATGTGGCTAGACTATTCTTTAAAGAAATGGTAAGGTTGCATGGAATTCCTAAATCCATTACATTTGACCGAGATTCGAAGTTTCTTAGTCACTTTTGGAGAACTTTGTGTAGGATGTCTGATACTTCTTTAAACTTTAGTAGCACTGCTCATCCACAAACAGATGGTCATACTGAGTCACTTAATAGGACTCTTGGAAATCTATTGAGGAGTGTTTGTGGAGACAAGCCTAAGGAATGAGATTTAGCTCTAACTCAAGCTGAGTTTGCCTACAATAGTGTTATCCATAATGTTATTGGTAGATACTTGAAAGTTCCAAAAAGTACTGTTGATCTGATAAAATTTTCGAAGTTACCAAAAGTATAGCAGCTGAAAATATGGCCAAACAAGTGAAGAGTGTGCAAGAGGAGGTTCGAGAGAGACTTGAACGGACTAATGCAAAATATCAAGAACAAGCCAACAAACATAAGAAGTTTAAAACTTTCCAAAAATGTGACAAAGTGATGATTTTCTTAAGGAAAGAAAGATTTGCTGTTGGAACCTACAACAAATTGAAGCCAAAGAAATATGGTCCTTATGAGATACTACATAAAATCAACGATAATGCTTATGTTATCAATCTGCCTGGGGAGATGGGAATTTTAAAGACTTTTAATGTTGCTGATATCTATGATTTTCGTGGAGAAGAAGAGCTCTATCCTAACAACAACTCAAGGTCGAGTTCTTTTCAAGTGGAGGGGACTAATAAAGGATTGAATCCATAAGGATATGTTATGTTGTTTTATAACCATTAGGATAAGGATTTGTTATGTTATCATATATCCATTAAGATTTGTTTCTAATTTATTTTATTTTAAGTTTCCTAGTTAGGAAGGTTTTCTTGTCCAGCAAGAAAAAGAAAATAAGTTAGCTTTAGAAAAGGATTTCAATCAATCCTTTTCATACTAGAATTAGGACTCTTATATACCATACCACATTAGGGATATAAAAAAGAGGTTAACATATATTTTAGAGACCCCCGAAAAGCATTATTTTAATAAAGTTTCAGCAGGAAATTTTCCTAAGAGAGATTGTCTTCTCTTGTTGATAAATCCTAAGTTTTATGCTTAGATTTGGTTATGAGATTAACCTAATATCTCTACCTAATTACTTCTGCTGTGTCATTTACACGAGGAGCTCTTCGTTTAAAGAATCAGATAAATCCATGACTTTTTTGTCTTTTAAATGTCTTATGATAACCTTTATTCAAAATTTGGGATTTGTGAAACTTTTTATAGGAGAACTTCTTGTGATGATGCTTCTTTTTAGTGTGACAATCACAATCCTTTTTCTCATTACATTTGTTCTTTAGATGAGAATTTTTACAAGCCTTTTTTCGTAAAGGACCACATTTTATCATGTTCTTGAAAAACGTTTGTTGATCACAAAGTTTATTAAGAGAAGCTAAAGTGAGTTGATATATTTCTCCAAGAGATATTTCTCTCATATCTCTGCGTAGAGTACAATGGTCCTTTGGAGTTCAGGTCAATGTTTAGAATATCATTCCGTACCAACCGGGTAGTATTCGTACTGGCTAAAAAATAGAACGGTATCTAAGATTTTGGTATCGGCTGTCGATATTGAGTGTTTTCGTTTGGCACCAGTCAGTATTCAAAATATTGGCTATATACTAGCCGGTGTTGTAAGTTTTAGAAATATGAGGGACTATTTAGCACAAACCTAAATTTTTTTACCAAAACGCCCCACCCCAGATGCCTCCACACTCTCCTATGCTACTTTGATTTTTTCTCTCTCAGACTCACCTCCATTCTCTCTCTATCCCACACTCTCGTCTCGTCTCCATTCTCTATCTCTCGTTCTCCTCTCCATCTCTTTAATTCTTCTCCCTATCCGGTGACAAGACAACCACGAACCACTACACCACACAATTGTCATCTTCGGATCTTCCTCCACCATCCGCCACCACTAAGCCTCATCTAGACCTCCAACTCGATTCGAAAATCGATTGTGAATTTATTTGGGTGAGTTTTCACTTTCCAATTGATTTTTTTCTGTTTAATTGCATTTGTGATTGTGAATGAGTTAGAAGTTGGAATGAAATTGTGAATGGATTTGTGATTTGTCGTTGGTTGGATAATGGATTGGAGTTGAATGAAATGAGTTTGGTTCATTGTTGTGGTTCGGTTGATTTATCTTAAAATTTTTATCATTGAAAAATTGAAATGCACGGCATGCATGATTTAAAATTTAGAAAGTTTGAACTTAAATTAAAACCTTAAAACTAAGAATGTAAAGAATTTAAAGTAAATAATTAATTGACATATTCTTAAATTATTGAAATGATAGTTGGATATTAGGTAAATAATTAATTGAGTATAACAATAATTCGGTTGTGGTCTTGTGGAAGAGTTAGAGAGGAAGTTTTGCAATTGTAATTATTGTATAGAAAAGTAGCAAAAAAGGTAAAATCTATATATCTATTTTGTGTTTAATCTTTATCCCAAAATTAGTCCATCTCATTAAGTTTCTAGCATATTCACCTTTATTTATCCCAAAATTAGTCCATCCCATAGTCTTTGCATATTCAAAATCTTATTTCTTATTATTCCATTTTTATCTCATTTATGGTAACTTGGCATTATATCTTCGGATAAGTGTGAAAGTTTCTTAGTTCATCTTAATGAAAAAAATTACTCAGCTTGCGCATTCTATTTCAAGATATTTATTAAAGGCAAGGATTTAAGAAGATATGTCGATGAAAACAATCATATTCCTGAAAAAATAAGAATAAAGATGAACATGCTAAGTGAAGTTAAGGATGTTTAAGTCATGACTTAAATTTTTGGATTCGTTGAGCCATCATCTTAAATCTTTGAACCTTCAAAACTATAAAGCATAACATTGTACTTCTTATAAAACTAATATCTTCATTTATTGTTACAGATAACTGGAAGGAAGTTCAAGTACTCCTAATCAAACCACTTCAGGAAGATATAATGATCCAGCTTAGGCTCATACTGCATTGGTCCCAGGTATGAAGAATCATACAATTTGCTTATTTTGTAACAAGCATTTGAAAAGTAGAGGAATCACCTGATTAAGAAAAATTTAGCTAGGGTTAAAGGAGACGTAGAACCCTGTAAAAAAGTAAGTCATGATGTGGAGTGACTAATGAAAACATTGCTTGAAGAATATCACCATGAAAAAGATAGAAGGGAGAGGTTGAATTTTGAAATTGGTAGTGGAAGTTCATTTGCTGGTTTTCGTGGTAATTGTGAAAATGTTGAAGGTGGCAGTGGCAGTGGCAGTGGCAGTGGTACTAGTAGTGTTCCATCCCAAGCTTAGGAAGAAGTGAATGTTACACCTAGACCTGATGTGAGGAAAAGAAGAAGAGATGACTAGTTTTTTTCCGGGAGCCCAACCTTCAATTTGTAATGCAATGGAATCAAGAGATGTGGCTCACAATGTCGATATGGAAGTAGGTAGATGGTGGTATGATATAGGTTCATCATTCAATGCTTCTAAGTCTTATTATTATCAACCTATGGTGGATGCAATAGCCTTTTACGAGAGGTAAACTTTTTTTTTTTTGGTAAATCAGTAAAATAGAATTAATAAGAAATTAAGGGTTTATGTACAAAGGTAGAGATTGTGATAATACCAATCTCCTACCACCAAAGAAAGCAATCCACTTAAAACGGACACAAAACTAACAAGTTAATCCCTGAATAATGGCAGCAACTCAAATGATAACAACACTTGCAGTAGGGATAGAGTAGGCAGTGAACACCATTCCAGCAGATTAACTCTGATGACATCCTTCCATCTCTGTGCGACCTTTCAACTTGATGCTGGTACTCCAAGTCCAAGTGTAGTTTGATTCCTTCCAAAGGGAGAGTCTTCTGAAATTGTAAACAGCTCAATTCCCTGGTCTGCTGTCACTTGACTATATCTGCTACTGCTCCTCCTATTCGAAGTAGTGTTGTCTCCTTTGTTGCGCACTGGTGGTTGAATGGAATCCCACGGCTGTGAAGTAGGTCCTGATGTTGTAAAGTGTCGTTGTGCTATGCTGAGCTGCAAGGATAGCAGCTGCTGCCTCCAAACTTTTGAGTTGTTCAGTTTCTAAAATTAGAAGTTATTTGGTGGAAAGAAGAGTGAATTGAGTTACTTCTAGGTGTTCAATCATGTATGATGGTTGGACAAATAGCAGACAAGAGTCTATTATTAATTTTTAGGTTTATTCTGCAAATGACTCAATATTTTTGAAGTCTACTGATGCATCTGGCTTGATTAGAAATACTGATACTTTGTCTTAGATATTTGATGAAGTTGTGAATGAAGTAGGACTAGAAAACATTGTTCAGTTCATTATTGACAATGATGTGGCTTATAAAGTGGCAAGAAGAAGGTTATAGAATAAGAATAATTCTTTTTTTTTGACTCTTTGTGCTGCACATTGAATTGACCAAATGTTGGAGAATATAAGGGATCCTAGGTATTTTCCTATTATTGATGAGACTATGCAAAAAGTTAAAAAAGTGACCAAGTTCATCTATAATCATGAATGAGTGTTGAATTTAATGAGAAAGAAATGCTATGCAGAAAGCTAAAAAGATGACCAAGTGCATCTATAATCATGAATGAGTGTTTAATTTAATGAGAAAGGAATTTACATATGGCAGGAATTTATGTCATCCTACTGTGACGAGATTTACAACAAATATTTTATCGCTTCAGTCTTTTGTTACAGTGAAGAAAGAGTTAAGACAAATATTTACAAAGTGATAAGTGCTGATGGTGAAGCAAACGCAACAATGAGATATTTTTATGATGCCATGGAAAGGGCCAAGAAAGCAATTAAGGCCAATTTGAAACATAGGCCTTCTTTGTATACACTGTATCTTGGAATCATCAATGAGAGATGGAAAAGATAACTTTCTTCTCCGTTGTTTGCAGCTGGGATGTTTTTGAATTCTAGTGTATATTCAGACTAGATTTTACAAAGAAAGTTGAAGTTAGTAGAAGAATGTTATTCACTATTACAACAGTTGTTGGCCATGAAATGATGCAAAATCTTTTAAGCTCACAAATAAAGCTTTATAAGTTGTCTTCTAAGGATTTTGGACTGTCGATTGCTATTCGACAAAAAGAAAAACTTTCTCCAAGTATTAGTTGTTTCCTTTTTCTTATTTGTTGAAAATTAATTATTACTTTATTTTGTTTGTAATGCTACTTTTGTTATCTTAAAACTTATAGTTTCTTGGTGGGATCAATTCAGAAGCGGTGTTCCAGAATTGCAAAGATTTGCAATTCAAATTTTAAGTCAATGTGTGAGTGCAACAGACTGTGAATGAAATTGGAGCATGTTTGAATTCATCCATTCCAAGAAAATGAATAGATTGGAGCATAAGAGATTGAATAACTTGGTATGTGTTCGTTACAATTTAAAGCTTCAGGAAAGGTATGTTATTATCATTATTAATTTCGATATAATTTCTTATATTTTTCTAATAATTAAATTTTATTATTTACTAGGAGTTTTAATAACACAAGTAGTTCAACAGATCCAATTTCTATTGATAATATCGATCTTTTGGCGGATTGGATTTCTGAGGAATCATATTTGGTAGATGTGAATGACTTAGAACACAATCTTGGTTGGGAAAGTATTGACATGTAATTTGGTGCATTGAATTTGAATAATGATGATGATGAGACTCCTTTCAATGATGAGAATTTTATACCAAATGATTACTTGGGTCAGTGTAGTTATAGCAGGTATCCTCCTATAGATGATTGAATGAAGTTCCAGCCTTTTGTTTTCCTCTTCTTTAAATTTTACTTATATTTGATTTATATGTTAAATTATATAAATGTAATGTAATTGTAAATATTTTTGTTACAGGTTTTATTTCTAATTGGTTGGTTTCTCATCATGAACTCTTTTCGTAAATTGTAATAGTTTGAGAGTTAAGGATATTTACTATTATAATTTGAGATTAAAAGATATTTATTATTCTTTTTATTAGATATTTTAATATAATTATTATTTATTATACGATGAATTTTGTAATATTTTAAATACTTTGTGTTGTTCTTAATTTTATATTTGTATGATGATAATTGTCTTTTTTTCATATTAATTATGGTTATTATTTATATGTGAAATATTTGAAAATTATTATTATTTCATATTAATTATGGTGATTATTTATTATTATGATTTTTGGAAAGATGGTTGATGTAAACTTATGAAGTATACACTACAACAGTACAATATGATAATGGATTATTTTGTAATTTCTAAAAAAATTCATAGACTATTTCATAAATTTAAAAATTACTCGAAACAGTACCCGGTATTGACCGGTACCAGTACATTACCTTATCAGAACCCAATTTGGTACCAAGTTTGGTACGGTATTCGCAACATTGATTCAGGTTGTAATTCTTCTAGAAGAGATGAGATGAATGTATAACAGAGATTGACATCATTAAAATCGTTAAGTAGATAATATCTTTCCGTCATATGTTGGAAATGTTTTTGTAGATCTCTTTTGTATAAAGAATAACACTTCATTTCAAAGTACTCTTGCCTGATTTGTTTGTCAATGAGCTGAAAATCTCCAAAGAATTTTTTTTGGATGACTTCAAGAAGAATTCCTATAGATGTTACCTGAATATACTGGAGACTACGATAGTCACCTAGACTTTGCTGCCATTTTTTTAAAGTACCAGTAAAACTTAAGGTAAATTTAGATAAGATATCCTATAAGGGATTATTAGGTTGAGTCATTTGTAAATTGATCCAAGCTTTAAATTCATAGAGAGTATCTCGCCATTTTTTGGGTGGAAGGTCATCAAAAGTAAACTAGGGTCCTGAAGTAGGTCTGGTTGATGGTACTTATACTGGTGGTGGTGAGGGTCTGATGGTTTAGGCCCTGTAGATTAGCATCACTGATATCTAGTTTGAATTCAGTTGGTTCAGATGTCTCAGATATAGTCATCATGATTTGACCTAATTTAGATAAATTTGCAAATTGCTTTGAGTCTTCTGAGGATTGTTTAGAAATTTCAAATGTTTGGTCTTCAGAGTCTTCTGAAAAAGATATTGGTGCAAGAGTTGCAACAAACTCTTATCGAGGAGCTTTATCTTTTCCATTAAATTGAGAAAGTTGAGTTTTAGGTGGTTATAAAGATGGAGTTTTAATATGCAAAGGTTTTGTCTGTGGATTAACAGGTTTGGTATATGAATGTGAGTAATCGCGAGCCCTTTTAGTTTTGGTCTTTGTAGGCTTGGATTTGGTAGTAGGATGAATATGTTGCCTAATTAAAGGATAGTTCATTTTAAACACTTTTTCATAATCAACAACTTCAGGATAAGATGGGGATGAGTAGATAAGTTGGATAACTGGAAATTTGTAGGATAAGCTCCATAAACAGTCTTAGACTGTTCTATTTACACATATGCTTCCATTCTTTGAAGCACTTCTTTCATCCTTCGAAGTTCTTGTTCTTTGTTTATGAAATCAGGTTCAAAATATTGTGTTTCAATATATCTTCTGAGATTAGAATCAAGTTTAACCATTTGATCTTTCTAAGATGTGTACAGGTTTTGGATCTGAGAATAGTGTTTCTACCCATTTTTGAATAGCCTGAGTCTATTGGTTAAGTCCATCAAGCTTGATATCTATGTGGCGAAGAACTTTGTTTTAGGCTGCAATATTATCAATGTTCCAGTTGAGTACTTCATTATACAAGAGTACCATGAGAGGTGATTCCAGTAAAACGAATAAGGGTTGGAGATAGCCCTATTAGTATCATCTATACACCTCTCCAGGGGAGGAAATTCATCCTCATAAGGTCTCATCATCATTCAAGGAATTAGTGCTAGAGTAGTAACAAGAATGGGAGAAATAAAAGGTGGCAGTCTGTTGGGAATTAGTTCTTTAAGCAACAAATGTTCTTTTCTAACAACTTTGAGTAGCTCATGAAGAGTCTTAGGTCTGGGTTATGGGTTTTTAAGCCCAACTTAAGCTCTTGAATCTGAGTCATATTCATCATGCTTAGTATGAAGCTTTTGGGAGGGTTGACAATGGTGGATTTCTCTAGGTTATTGCCTTTATGTCGAAGTTTTGCCCTCCTTTTTTGAACATAGGCTTCATCTTCACTGCCTGTGTCATCATAGTTTAGTACACAAATTTCACAATTTGGTTCATACGTGGATGAATCTACATCCTATATGAAATGTCCTTGAAGATGGCTGATGTACACATGCTGTCCATTAGATTTAACATTATGAATTGGAGGTCTATCTTTGTCTTTTGTGTGATAACATCGGTTGAAACATTAAAATAAGGTCAAATGTGCCAGAGGACCGAGGTTGGTCTTCATCGGGCTTGGTGTAGATGGATTTAATAAGTCCATCCCTTAGTGCCTTTTGAATAGGAGAAGTAGTTGTGTGGAAAGAATGCATGTGAAAGGAGTACGTTTAACATTGGAAGGAAGATTTGCTATTGAAAGGGTTGAAGAAAGATGAACATGATCAGTAAGTAAAGAGTCACTTATGACATATAGAAAGATCCCCTTAATTTTATCAAGAATAATGTAGTCACAATAAAAAACACTCATGATTTTGACGCCATTCGAGCTACCATTGGTCAAAGGGCATACGAGGATAATAGAAATCAAAGGTACGTGACATTGTTAGACCACATGAATCCAGAAAAGTCTTTCTCGCTATGACTCATAGACTCGTGGAATATTTTATCAATAAACCTCAAAAGAACTACATCATTGGTTTCTAACGTATATGTCTGTCAAGTGGCTTATAAAACAAATTTCTATAAAAGATTAACGATAAACAAAGATTGATTGTAACCTAAATTTTAGATATGCTAGCTGAGACATAAGTTCTTCTCTATTTAGGTTATTAATTCTCGAGGCCTATCTTCTAGAAATTTAAATTGACCAAATAAACATAAAAATACATAATTTTAATAAAATAACCATAAAATAATTATTAATAAGTTTCTTATAAATAAATACTGCATATATTTTATATAATTTAAATATGGTCTTTAAAATTAAACTTAAATATAAGGTATTGAATTTAACTTACATAGGTTTAATTCGGGTTATATGATTCTGATAATAAATTTGAGCATTGAAACATGTACAGAATTGCACCAGATAACCCTAATTGCCTGGGGAGGTTATTGGCTTAAGGATTGAAACATGTTTAATTTGGCCATCGAAGACCTCCAGTCAAAGATACGAAACTTGCATCTTCTAACACATAGATGGTGTAACACAAACCTTGCACATACCCATTTCTTATTTTAACACTTGCTCACCTAGAAAAGCAAGCGGCCCAGATCTTTCTCTGTTTGTGAGTCGCTTACTCAACGATAGTCTTTATTTGCCTTCCTCTTTCATCGGTCTGTCTCTCCTCTGTTCTTCAATATTCGAGCTTCGCCACCATTATTTATTCCTATCCTATGACCCAGAGTAATGCTTGATTTTTTCTGGTTTAGTAAGGTTCGGTTTCTTTTACTAATTTTTATTCATCTGGGTTTTGGAAAGTTTGAATCTTTTTCGTGTTTTCTCCTCGTTAACTGTTTCCGGGTTGAATAAAGGTGTGACAGTGGAAATTTTGTTAATCTATATTGATTGGTGAGAACGTCGTACTTGTATGTGAAATCTTTCTTCTTTCGTTAATGCATTGTATCTATGTTTCATGGGTTTATTGGAGCATAATCTGTTTAATTGATGAAATATTTTCTTAACCCCTATCGTTTTTCTCTCTGAAAGGTTTTTACTTCAGATAGTTCCTGTCCTCTATAATTCCTGTGTGACTTTCTAGTACACCTGTATTATGTGAGCAAAAACAACTCTATTTTTTTCCTCCTTTCAGTCGTTTCTATAATGTATACCGTGGTGTTTTAACGTCTTATAGTAATATTTTAGATGGTTATTAAGTAATCTAGTGGCAATTGATGTAACTATTTTCAAATAACTAACTTCTTTCTTCCTTCATACCTTGACTGAATTATGTGTAGATTAATGAAGTTTCCTATTGAAGGTTGAATTCCCAGTGCCACAATGTGCATGAAGAGCTAAAAAAAATGGTAGAGGGAAGATACTGTAGCCCTCTGGAAAACTTGAAAGCATGTGACGAAGTCTGGAATCAATAATGCTAAGTTAATACGATTATTTTTGGGTAATTAAATAAAGATATAAACACCGGCAACCCCCACGAATGCGTGTAACCAATTGTGGCTTTGTTTCTCCCCTAGGGCGTGTTTTTCCTGTTCTTTTTGTCTGATGTATAACTGATTGTTTGATTTAGCTGCCAGCTTCTCCATTAAAGAAAGAATAGGTATATACAAATGAAAAGGAGCACATGGTTGCTGTGGGTTTAGTTTTTCCTTTTGGAAAGAGGAGCAGGATAAAATAATGCGCAATGTTTCCCCAGGAACTTCCATGAAAAAGAGCTATTTCCAAAATTGACATTGCTTCATTCTAGAATTAATTGAGCTAACCTTCTTCACTTTGAAATCATATAATGATGCAGTGAACTTTTGCTTTGCAGTACTAATTTTGAGGGCCAGACTGCAATGTATGCTAGGAGAATAAGGGGTAGAAATCAGAGATGGGGTTCAGTCTTTCAGCAATCTAAATATTTCACCAAGCTAAACTACCAGGATCAGCCTTGTCGATATTTGAGCTGTATCAATGGATTGGGGTGCTTTACTTCACATGGGACATTTATCAGAAGATACCTGTTAGATTCAACCTCATCTAGAAGCATTGAGCAAGCGAAGAGTTATGTAACTCTCCATTCAAGATCCTTATGTTTTAAGAATAGTCAAATTCGCGCCTTTAGTTCACAAGGTGATGGAAGGGGTACAAGTGAGGATGAGCATGCATCTATGGTAGATGGGCCTGATTTTGATGGTGGAAAGCATTGTCAGAAGATATTAAGGGAAGATGCTAGGGGCTGTGATGCACATGCTCGACTTGCAGAACTAGATCAAAAAGAATGGCTTTCTAATGAGAAGTTTTTAATTGAAAGTAAAAAGAAGGAATCTCCTTTCTTAACAAGACGTGAAAAGTTTAAGAATGAGTTTTTGCGCAGGGTCGTTCCTTGGGAAAAGATATATGTATCTTTGAAAACTTTTCCCTACTACCTCAGGTAAATATTATTTCTTTTGAATTTTATCTTTTCATTTCTATAAGAAGCAAATTTGTAGCATTCGGTTATTCTTAATTTGTGAAGAAGAATTAACAACTTGCCTTCTCATGTAGTGCAAATGCCAAAAGTATTTTGGTGGAATGTGTTGAATCCCATTTCAAGCATAATAACCTCACCAATTCTTATGGGGCACGTCTAAAGTCATCAAGCGGAAGAATATTGCTTCAGAGCACCCCAGGTAAACATGAATGGTCTTTTATGCATATGCTATGGTTTTTATCATGAACAGTTTTCCTTTAAGTTCATGGTGATTATTTATGGTTGATGCTACTTTCAGGCACTGAGCTTTATCGGGAGAGAATAGTTAAGGCTCTTGCACAGGATTTACAAGTTCCCTTATTGGTGCTTGACAGTAGTGTTCTTGCCCCTTATGTAAGAAGATGAGGATTGCTTTGAAACCCTATTGTTTGGCAATTAATTATGTTTCTATTTTAAAAGAAAATTCATGCATTGTTTGTCTTTTCTTGTAGGATTTGGCTGATGATTCAGAATGTGAATCTGATGATAACACAGAATCCGGAGAGGAGTGTACTTCAGAGTCGGAAGCTGATGATGAGAATGAAGCAATTACTGAAGAAGAATGGACCAGCAGTGCTGAGGCACGATCTGACGCTGATGATGATGTGGTTGACATGGAGGCAACTGCCGAGGCAGCCATCAAGAAACTTGTTCCTTTCAATCTTGAAGAGTTTGCAAAGGTAGATCTTATGAGGTGATGGGATTGTATTGAATAGATTGTTTGTTAAATACGGAAATAGACTTATCTATCAAAAAATTTTCACTTTATTTTAAAGTTTAGACTCTAAATGCAAGTCTAATTTTAGGTCCATGCCTTCATGCATTGACTCATTTGAATAGCCCAATAGATCTAACAGTTGAAAAAGCTGAAGTTTTCTAGTCCTATTGCTACTGCTTATTTTAGGGTATTATTTATGAGTTAAGTGCAGTAGCAGACTACTGGGACATTTATCTAATTGTACTTGATTGAGAAAGTAGCAATTTCTATTATGGTTATGTTAGCGTTGATATTAGATCAGTCTTGAGCCTCATCTAACGTCTTTAACATTCCAGTTGAATGGTTTTTAACATGATATTGGAGATTTTATTACAAGCAGGTCTTTTAGCTTGTACTCCCCAGACTTTCTGTGACAATGATGTTTTCGTTCAACTTCAGCTATTGAAGATTTAGTTTTAGTTCACTACAAGGTGTCATGAGCCCTCGTTTTGCGAGCAGTTTCAAGTCTAGTCTTGAGCCTCATCTAATAGTTTGGACTCTTGAGTTTGAATGGTTCTTTAAACTTGTTGAAAAGAGAAGAAAAGGAATATCATGCTTATATACGAAATTGTCTAAAAATACTCGTTGTAGTATAATTTCTGAATTTTTTTCATACTTGGCCGTCTGGACTTATTGTTTCTCATCTAGAGCTGATCTTTCTAAACTTATCATACAGTTGAATTACTTTCTGAAAGAACGGAAAAGGAATTCTAAAGTTGAAATATGTTAGCCTCATTAAGGTGTCAATGCCATTGGCTGTGGACCTGCATTCATTTAAGTACTAAAAAAGAGTATCAATGGTGATACATGCTTGCATACGTTTGTGTATGTATTCTGAGATGTTAGCAGTGCTGGTCTATAAAGAAATGCCTTCCTCTGATAAAAGATGACAGAGCAACTTATTTGTTTCCTCTTACCACAACTTGTCATGTTCAGGATTTTGTTTCTTTTTTTTGAGCTTTGAAATACTATTGTGTAAGGAGATATTGGTTACCTTTGTCTAATAATCTGGAGTGTAAACTGAGTCCTAATTCTGGAGATGCTTCTGTACAGAGAGTCTCTGGAGAACCTGATGGTTCCTCAAAGTCCTCAAATTCCAAGGATGCTGACTCATCAGACAATTCAAGACGACCTCTTAGGAAGGGTAACAAAATTTTCAAATGCCTTACATCGTCAAACTCCCTAGCTTTTCTTATTCCCTCATCCTTGCCCCCTCCCTTTTTTTATAATAATTATTAACTTCCTGTTTCAATTTCTACATTTATTTCCTTGTTTCTTGTTGATCATGTGGATTGTGTATGTGGTATCATTTTAATGTGCTCAACCTCTCTCTATCATCAACCGCCTGTGAATTTTGGCTCAACATTAGATCTCTTTCTTCTTTCAGGAATGCCTTTGACAAAGTACATTATATGGCTCCAGAGAGACATGCTTTTTGGATCTAATTATTTTTAAATACATTTCAAGTTTGTGGTTATAAGTTGCTAACAAGTTTGTGATTCCATGCATCTTACTGAAAATTAATTTTGATTTTTCAATTCACTTACTAGGAAGGTGCATCTTGCATTCTGCCGTTTCATTTTAGTATAGTGGTATTCTTCTGTTGGGAGAACTTTTCTATGCAACTATATTTTCCTGTTGTTTTCACTCTATCAAACTGTTGTCCCCTACTTCAACCAGTAGTCAATTAAATAATTGTGCATATTTGTGATTGATTTTTGGTATTGTTAGCTCCTGATTCACACTTAGAATGGTGGTTGTTGAGTTTTTTGTGGTGGATTGTTTTGGAGGTGTCTAATTCTGTAGAGGTGTTGCATGCTTTATTATGTGAAAATGATTTCAACTTATTATTGAAAATTGCCTCTCTCTTTGGATTGGATACTTGACCTCTCCAAACATATGAAAAGATGAAAAGGAAATTTTCAGAAATTATATTTCATCACCGCATTTTGGTCCATTTATTTATACTCTCACTTGACTTTCGTTTTCTAGGGGACCGGGTGAAGTATACTGGACCTTCTGTACGAATTGAAGCTGATGACAGGTTTGCTACTTCATTTTTTGACTGTGTGAAACGTTAACATGGTTTAAAGATCTATGATGCTTCATGTCTAAAACAATTTTCTTGTTGTTTTAAAAGACTTGCTATGTAATACTTAGATATGCTTAATCAAAATGCTGTTGCAAAGGATACTTGCCCAAAGTTTATAGAGATACAACAAATTGAGCCTTTTTTATGCTATCCCCTGAAGTTGCATCTCCTACTCAGTAAATTATTCACTGGAGGCTATATAACATATGCAAGCTATCTTATATTTTGATTTATATTCTTGTATAGTTGCTTGTCCCTATGCACACCAATATCAGTTTGCTATTCAATTAGATCTTTATGAATTAGTAATTATTCTATGCAGATTTTGTCTGCCATATGCACAGTTATGGATTGTTTGACTCTTATTTTCCTTTTATGTGGAATGACATAATCAAAGGAGTTAGTCCAGTTGGGAAGAGCAGTAACCTCTTGCCTTGTCAGCATGGGCTCTAGGGAGTGATCCGGGACTAAAATCTTGAATACATCAGACTGATGTTGCACCCCTAAGATTACCTAGTAAAAGCTGTAAATACCAAAAGAAAATGTGGAATGATTTCTCTTTTGATGTTCACACACATTCATGGAGTATTTCCTGGATTTCATTTTTTGTTTTCCTTGATTCTGATCCGCTTTCATGCCTAGAAAGTGGTTTATCAGTTTTTTATTCAAAATAAATTTAGTCTTTTTACTTTTGAAGAGCTTATGTTCACTTGTGGAATTGGAACTTTGGTGAGCATTTGAAGATAATGCAGTGTTGAGCTGTAAATTGGCTTAAGATAAAACATGGTTCATGGTCTGTCTTTCAAAGATCATTTGGCATGAACTTACCTCCCCAACAAACTTTGACATCACAGGATCATACTGGGGAAGATTTCAACCACTGAGGGTCTGAAAAATGCCTATACCAATATTCGTGGCAGGTGGGTTGGTAAGTCCTCATGGTGTCTTGAAGGAAACACATGGGGTCCTGCTATTGGCATTTATGATGGGAGATTTGTGCGTTCTAACCAACTAGTGAAAGGAAACTGTAGGAGTTCGAAGAAAAAAACAGTAGGTTGCAGCTAGAAATGCAAAGTTGTACCTTTTGTGTTTCTGTTGTTGTAAAGCAAACCCTACGTAAAACCTCTGAAGAATATTTAGCAACAAGTATTTCTCATAATTTGTTTCTTGTGCTTGAGATAAAAGAAACCTTTTTGTAGATGTGCTTCTCTATGTGTATCACACTTGGTACACATATAGACCCTGCTGATTCCCTTCAGATGGAACCATAAGTTCCGTGATTATTAGACACTAGAAGCCAATTCGTTTTATGGTAGTGATTTACTGTATAAATTATGAATGACACAGCTACATTAGTCAATGGCTATTAGAATGAGTGAATCTGATGTCTGTGGCTATGTGGTAACTAAAGTGCTTCATGGCTGGTGTTGCTTGCTATACCTTGATAATGGTCCAAATTCCTCTGAACTTGCATCTCATGAATTGTTGCTTTGATTGGTAACTTTAACTTTTTTGAGTTCTATCAAGAGATGTTGAATCGTTAAGTTTTTCAGGTTATTTTTTCTGGCTATTCTTCTTTTTGAATTATTATGTCTGTTCAGAGTTGTTACTTTGTTGTGATTTTTGTTTCTTTTACTCTATGCTTGCTATTTCTTTAACAACTGGAGATCTAGTTCTGTTTCTGGTATGTTGGTACAGAATGTTTACTTGCAATATCAGTTCTGTACTAATGTGTCTCACCAAGCTCTAAAAATTGGAGTTTGGACAATGAAGAAAAGATTGGACCTGTGGAGCTTTCATGTCTTTATGGTAGTTACCTTGTTGGGATCTTACTAATAGTTGATTGTAATGACAGGCCTTTATCAAGTGGTCAACGTGGGGAGGTATATGAGTTGAATGGAGATCGAGTTGCCGTTATATTGGATTTAACAGGTGAAATTGAAACTGACAAAGATAAGGACGAGCAGCTTGTGGATCAATCTGTGAAAGCCCCAGTTTATTGGATAGATGGTAAACTTCTTGCATTTGCAAGGGTTGCTTCCCACCTATCTGGGAATAGATCATTCTATGAAGTGCATGAAATTGAAAAGACGAATGTATGAGATTCAAGATTCAGAAACTACCGAATACTTTCTTGCCTCATATGCTATACTTCCTATAATAACCTGTGTGAATCGGTCTAAAATGCATTTTGGATGCTATCTTTTATAATAGGAACTTTCTTGTCAGTTTTTAATGAATAATATGATAAAATCTTGTCTAGAGTTTGTTGTTGCTTTTGAGTGTTCATGTCTCCTTGATTATCCTTACATCATTTTCTTTGCATAATTACCACGTGATGGACCATTACTATGTTCTTTTGCATTATACTTGTTCTTTGCAGAGGATTTGGAAGTACGGCAACTTTTTTTGCCCTTCTCAGTGCAAGTAATTGTATATGCTCCTTGGTTGTAAATTAACCGAGTAGTTTTTGTTTTAGTTAAGGACATTGAGCGTGACACTGATGCTGAGGCAGAAGATTGTTATATAGCTATGGAGGCTTTATCTGAGGTATGAATGCTCTATAAATTTCCTTCTCCTGACTTCTGTTCTTCTTGTTCATGTTTAATTTGGGTTGTTTCTTTTTGTTTTTGTGCAGGTTTTGCATTCAATACACCCCCTTATTGTCTATTTTCCAGACATTTCTCTATGGCTAACTAGAGCAGTTCCCAAGTCGAATCGGAGGGAGTTTTTCCTCAAGGTGCAGGAAATGTTTGATAAGGTACCAGGCCCTGTTGTTTTCATATGTGGCCAAAACAAAGTTGAAAGTGGGTCAAAGGAGAAAGAAAACATTGTAAGTTTAAGATCTTGTATTAAGATAAAGATTATGTTAAAAGGCTTTGCCTTTTTTACCATTGTATAATCTATGCAATGGTCTATCTTTGTTTCTTTTACTGATTTTCTTTAGAATCTGATTTTAAGCAGACAATGATATTCCCAAACTTTGGTCGTTTGGCTAAGCTGGTGAGTGTTTAAAAACTTGAAAAATGTTATGCATTAAGAGCAATCACTTGTAATATTTTTACTTCATTGTTTTTCCACAGCATCTGTTCTGTGCTCCTTATTTCTCTTAGCTGATGCAAATTTCTAATGCTTGCTTCCAGCCTCTCTCCTTGAAACGGCTTACAGAAGGACTTAAAACGACAAAGAGATCTGATGACAATTATATAAATAAGATCTTCAGTAATGTCCTAACTGTAAATCCCCCAAAGGTACTTTGGATGCAATAAACTGCAAAAGTTGATATGCTATATGTGCAGGGTTAAATTTCTAAACATCCTATTTATCTGAGGACAAGGAGCCAGAATTCAATTTTTATACTGATTCTCGGTCACTGCACAACATTCTTTTTTCATTTTCTAATCATATTTAAATGAAGTGGTATTTCTAGGCTGTTGATTCAAGGGTATAATCTTTTGGCAATTTCATGGAGTCTTCGAATTAAAGTTCTATGTTAGAGCGTTTAAAATGAAAAGCCAGTTCCAATATGCAAGCCTGCCAAGTTTTGCCATGCATGAGCTTTGCAATTTACAGCCTGGATAAGAAAAAATGCAATTATGGTTTGGTCTTTTCAACTTGTGTTCTGGGGATCATTCTAATGGTTTCCAAAGAGTACCAGAAAGGCAATTGAAACTTCTGAAGAGAAGTGATTTGAACTTTGTATGCAGGATGTTTCAGTAGATTACTTTAAATGATGCACTTTCCTGTTGTGCTTTAAATGAAACCTAGGCTTACATTGAGGACAGGCATGTCTAGAAACTTGAAACGTAAGCTTACTGTCAATTGACTATAAGCTATAGCATTGAGGACAGGGATATCTAGAAACTAGAAATGTAAGATTACTGTCAATTGACAATAAGTATAGCATTGATAACCTGCTGTATAAGTCATCTAGAGTTTCTTTCTCAATTACATCTGGAATTCTGCCACAATTTTTAGTCTGTTTGATCACCGGATATTTTTGAGGTTTTCTTAACATTTCCATTGTTTATCACGTTTACAGGAGGAAGAACTCCTTAAGACATTTAATAAACAGATTGAAGAGGACCGAAGAATCGTGATAGCAAGGAGCAATATGAATGAACTACAGAAGGTAGAATCTAACCATTCTTCTGGATCATAGTGCTGTTTTGCATAGTTTGCTGAGTGTTTGAGTTTTGCAATTGCTTGTTGTGTCCTGACCAAGCAATTTGATAGCCCCGCTTTGCACTTCCTATTCTTTTAACTTTTTTTTCCTTTGGAATGCAGGTTCTAGAAGAAAATGAGATGTCATGCATGGACCTGTTGCATGTAAATACTGATGGTGTGATACTGACTCGTCAAAGTAAGAAGTTAAAACTGAAAGAACAGATTTTAATTCTAGCATCTGAAATTTTACAATAATGTGGGAAATAGGTTTTCGAAGTAACTCTGACCTCTAGAATTTATAATAATTCGGGAAGCGAGTTGTTCAAATTAATGCAGTTTGTTCACTTTTTACTGATTGTAGATGAAACTTTGTTCGCAGGGGCTGAAAAAGTTGTGGGCTGGGCTAAGAATCATTACTTGTCAGGTTGTCTGCTTCCATCCGTAAAAGGCAATCGGTTGTCACTGCCTCGTGAAAGGTGTGCAAGTTTATACCATGAATATTACTAAGATGATTTTTTATTCTTGAGGCTAATTGCTATCGTTTCAACATAAAGCCTTGAGGTTGCAATTATGAGGTTGAGGGAGCAAGAAACTGTAGTACGGAAGCCATCACAAAACTTGAAGGCATGTATAACATTTACACTTCCTTATTGCTTATTAGAATATAAACCTTTATATTGTGCTTGGTTCTGAAGATTGGAAAAAATCGGCAGAACCTTGCTAAGGATGAGTACGAAAGCAACTTCGTTTCAGCCGTGGTACCTCCTGGTGAAATTGGTGTAAGATTTGGGGATATAGGTGCTTTGGAAGATGTGAAAAAGGCATTGAATGAGCTTGTCATTCTT
>JAOTAX010000050.1:50592-86131 GCA_025629825.1 Erythroxylum guanchezii | reverse complement strand
TAAGTAGTGATAGTTATAAGTGAGAACAAGGTTGAATGTGGGTAGGAAGTTGTTGATGAATGGGTTGTGTTAATGTTTTATTGTTTGGTTAATGATCAAGAGTAGATTATAAAATTGTTGTGAATGATATTGGGTTGAAATGAGCTTGGAAATAAAGTAGAAGAGGTGTTTTAGGGTTAAGACGGGTTACATGTGAAAGATGAGAAGTAAAAAGATGAAGAATGTTGAAAAAATGTCTTCGGAATAAGTTTTTAGAAAAGTTCGCCGCGGCGAACTCCATTTTTCTTACATAAACATGTTTTGGTATTTTGGGCATAACTCTTTATATAGATGTCCAAATTGAGTGATTTTTGATTTAGTGTAAACTAGAGATATAAGGATACAAATTGTATGAAGGAATAAAGTCTAAATTCAGTCTCTAAGAATCTCAAATTTTTGAGTGGAATTGGAGCATAGAATTTTATTTCAGCATAAGAAATAGTTGAAATTGTTAAAGTATGACTTTCCGATTTCTAAACCAAATTGAATGGAATTTTGGTTATTGTTTAAGGAAATCAAGTAAGGTAAGAGAGGCAAGAGGAGAAAGAGGAAAGACATCCCTAAGCAAGTTTATAAGCAAGGAATTCAAGGTAGGTACATCTTTATAATAGAGTAAATAAATCACTCATTGTTTTCTTCAAATCAAGGAAGTTTAATGATTTAAATTGCATCATCAATATTACCTTAATTATGTCTTGAATGAATTGAGAAATTGCTACATGTTTGATATGTGAATTGTGTGATGATTTATAAAAATGATTTCTTTTGAAAAGATCGCATGTTTATGAAATCATGTTTTCAAAAATGGTTTTCAAAATATATCAAGTATATGAAAAGCAAGTTTTCGAAAAAGTGCCATATTAGGCAATAAGTTTACAAGATAGGAAATATGTGTTATGTGGGTTTGTGGTAGTCCCTCAAGAATGTCACATGTACGTTGACCAAGTTAAAGGCTTCTCTTGCCTGCCCGCTAGTGGCACGGAGCTCTTTTATGGACCCCCTCAAGTTTACGTCTACACGGGACCATTATATGGAAATGTGTAGTGCGTCATGTTTATGGATCTACCCAAACCATTATGATGTGTTTATGATCTGTTGACAAGTTTGATGTATGCATGATTCATAATTGCTCATGAATTGTTTGAAAATCGAGAATTTTGAGAAATAAGTGTTTGATGATATTTACATGTGAAATCACTATGGTTTTGAAAATGTACAATGGCAATGAGTTTTGAAAATAGTTTTTGCTTGTTTCTTTATTGTAAATCTGTTACCCATGAGCTTTAAGCTCACCCCCTCCCATTCTGTCTCATCTTCAGGTGAGGAGCAAGAGATCGAGTAATCAGGAGTTACGACATCACTCCAAATTTGCATACTTTTGTATTTTTAAGTTAGATTTTTGGGAATTCAATGCTTTAGCTGCATTTCAAGCTTTACTAGTTCGAGTGCATTTTTTATTTTAGGATTATGAAGCAAATGATGCATTTGTGGCTTGAAATGCCATTAAAGCTTTGTAAAACTCTTAACTTTTGATATTAATGAAATATGTGTTTGGATTTGTCCATGATATCTTCATGTTTTCACAAAGTATCCGATTTTGGAAATAAGATTAAGATTTTGAGAACTTGTTTGTGGTTAGGTTCATAACCATTTCGTTTTGGGTTGAATTGGTGAATGTGGATGAAGGATTTTTAAGTTTGCATTTTAGTAAGATAAGTAGTTTAGGGTACGGGTTTTGCTTCAAGGAATTTCGCCGCGGCGAAACCAAGAGTTCATCGCTGCAAAATTGACCCGAAGCTTTTTATTTTCATTAGCGCGGTGAGTTCGCCGTGGCGAGACCAAAGGGTCGCTGTGGCGAAAATAAAATTGCAAGTTCGCCGCGGCGAAAGTTAAATTACTCGCCGCGGTGTAAAATTCCCGAAGGGTCCAAGGGATTTTCCCATCTGTTCGTCGCGACGAAGCCCACCTTGCGTCGAAAGGTTTTTTCCTTTTAAAGTTTCCAATTTCTAAGTCTTTCTCTTCACTCAAGCTTCAGGATCCCATGTCCGATGTTGGGCTCCAGAAACGGGATCCAACAAAAAACCTGAAGGATTAAAAATAGAAGCTGATATGGCAGAAATTTAAAAAATGATAAAATATTACAAAATAACATTTTTATATAGACAAATTCGAAAACGAATCATGAATATACAAGATATGATTAAAAAAAACTAAATAAATTAGAATTAAAAAATAAACCCATTAAAAATCTGATGGAAAAATAGATATTTGATCTAATCTTAAAAACAAAAATATATCATAATTAAAAATAAAATGAAAAATTTTATACAAGCTTTTGATTCATAAATTGGAGTTAAATGAATAGATAGAAAATTTAAACTTAGAAACCTTAGCACATGTTAAACCAGATTTAGTTAAACAAGAAGTTCATTAGAATCCCAATACTAGTGATATACCTAGTACTTCAAGAAATCCACCTCTTAGGTATCCTTCACAAAGTTTTAATAGATCTAAGTTAGGATATGTTGAGCTCATATTATAACCTATGATAAAGATGGTTTTACTCCCATAGATAAAATAAGAATAGAAGCTATAAATCCTTTTGGAATATATTTATATATGAATTGCATCCAAAATATAGAAGAAGTAATAGATAAATAGGAAACTACTTTACAAGTAGTTGTTGCTATTAATAAAATGGATTATGAAACAACTAAAACAATTTTTAGATAAAACTTTACTTAACGACTCTTTAGAATATGGAAAATTTTAAATGAAAACTTTAAAACTTTATAATTAATCTAAATAATGATATATCAAATCTAATAACTTGACTAGCTGAAACTTTTAGATTAGAATTTGTTGGAGAAAGGAATATTTTAAAACATATAATGACTATAGGAAAATATGATATAGCATTGCAAAGACTATAATTTTATGTTATGTGTAAAATCAATAGGTATATTTGCATTTTCTTAGACTATCATTACCATATTTATAATCAAGTTGATAATACACAACTTTATTTAAAGATGTTTTACTCAAAGATCCTGATCATTAGAGAAGTAAATTAGAGGCAATTTGCAATCCTGGTCTTGTAGATACCTTAGGAAAAAGAATCTCTCTTTTAAAAGATAAATTAAGTGAATGATGTGATGATGCTATATTACTAAAGAAAAGTAAAGTAATAAAGAAACAATCTTCATTATGTTGTTATGATTTAAAAATGCCTCCTATGATAGGATATGATAGTCCTTATTATTATAATAAGAAAAAAGAAATAAAAAAGAAGAAATATTTTAAGAAACATAAAGCAAATATTATAAGAAAAAAGAAGGGTGAAAACCTAGAAAACCTATGTTTAGAAGAAATAAGAAAAGGAATAAAAAGATAAATAAATGTCAATGCTATTATTGTAAAGCAAAAAGACATTATGCAAATGAATATCCTAAAATTTTAATAAAAATAAAATTGAAATAGATGATGAAATAAATGAAATGATAGAAAACGAAGATTTTATTAGAATTAATACTTTTGAATAATGCTCTTTTGAAGAAAGCATTTTCATAATAACAAATAAAAAATATAAAGAAACCTCAAATTCTGAAATAAATGAGTGAAATAGGAGAATGTTCTAATACTCAAGTTGATAATCAAATAATAGATAATATAGTCGAAACATCTTTAAAATATGGAGATTACAGTCAAGAAGCTCTTATTAATAGAAAAATGCTTAAAAAGATTCAAATTATTAATTTTTTCTATAAATTCTTATAGTGAATTTAATATGACATTACTAAAAAAAATAGGGCTATAGCCCATAAAACGCCATATGTTTTACAATATTAGACTTAAAGAAAAAAACCATAAATATTAGTTTAGGTTCTAATAAAGTAATGATTCCACAACTATCTAAAAAAGATATTTCTTGAAAACTTGATCACATTCTCAAAAAAATTAGGGACAGAATAGGACAGGTGCATATTTTGTAGCGTCCCCCTTACCGCGAGGGTACACACCGGGACTCCTGAAGGTCATTCCGGTACATATCCTACAATAAGGGTGAGCTACGATCGATCACTATATTCACTTCACATGACATGGTATCATAATTCACTTATGAAGCATCATAAGAAAAACCACAATATGTTAAAACCAACTTTTTCCTCATTTCATTGCATAAAAACCGATAGTCTACATTGTGTCCTTCAACACTCCTTACATGTACATCATCAAAAGCTAATACAAAAGTGCTATGTGAAAGAGGAAAATATTCAAAGTCTAACTAATCTGTCCAGAAATTCCAACTGACCGACCTTTGAGCCATGACTTCTCCAAAAGGGCCTTTTAGTCCTATTTAAAGCACTAGATCTCCTGTCTATGGCATATCATATAGTCATTCAATACAACTTTCCAAAACATTCATGAATTTAGATCTTATATGAATGCTATATGCATGAGATTCACGTCCGTTCTTATTGTTGTGACCAAATGCCTATCACATACTTATACAAATACTGGCCCATAGGGCTCAATCAGAACAGAATCACGGAGCATAGTTCTACATGCAGAATCAGAAATCACGGAGCAAGGCTCTACGTGGAAGCACTTCATGCTGGCATCTCAAGTCACAATGCCTTTATCTGAACATGCATTTTATGAAATGCATCAAATATATATATGTCATATATTACAATCACATATGATGCTCAAACAAAGCTCATAATCATCGGATCTAAGTCCGGCATTCAACTTTTATTGAGAATTAAATGTCATTCAGAAATTCATATCGAATCAAAGCACTTCCAATACATGCCCAACTATTAAACTCCTCGGACTTCAAGTCCGAAATTCAGAAACAATTCACAAACAATTCAGTAATATGGAAGTTTAATAAATCAAATCAATTCAAAACAAATCAATCCTAGGAAATCATTTAGGTTGACTCACAATACGCTCCAATATGCTATTGCCTGGATGGACCAGTAATATCTGGAGGTTGACGTTCCAATTGCTCCTTTATATCAAACAACATACATATATATCACAATATGTAAAATTATAATTGTTCAAAAATGCACATGTATGAAATGAATTATGTACAATGCATGTTCATGATAATCCCAGGTATTTTACCATCAATTTCATTACAAAATCATTCTCATATCCAAAAACTCATCTAAGTATAATTTACACTTAGGTTTATGCCTCACCAAAACAATTAAAATCACAATTCATTTCTGATTGAATCACTTCAAAATTTTCCAAATTACACTTTCGGGTCTACTGTTCACATTCAATCAGAAGGTGAAACTGAAATAATTTGGTCATACTCTCTTCCAGAAAAGTGTTCCTCTATATCGTATCTTTCTATTGATACCAAAATCACTCAGTTTGGTTCAGTAATTTGGAAGATATGCCTAAAAAATTATCGGGTTGTTCATATCCAAAAATAGTGTACTATATATAGCTTCCATCCAAAAATTCAACATCTTAGAGACTGAACCATAATTCAACTTCTTGAGACAATTTGTATGCCTATATCTCTAGTTTACTCCAAATTAAAAATAATCTCATTTGGAATCCTACAATTCAAGATATCATCAAAATACAGGAGCATGTTTAGTAAAATATTCAGTTCATGATCTTCCAACCGATACCCTTACTTTGATTAGATTAATCTTTTTTGTGTCAAAAACAAAAGCTATAATTTCTATGGAGAGATAGAGAAATGTGTTATGAATCCAATGCTTCAAAAATAAGGTCATTTGAAGGTCGGACGACAAAGTTATGGCTAAAAGAATCAAACAAGGTTCTGTCCACATAAGACGAAGCAAAAAGCGGACGAAGCAGAAAGTAGATAAAGCAAAAAGTAGACAAAGCAAAAAGGCAGACAAATCAGAGTCAACTTAAGACGAAGCAAAGTCAACTTAAGACGATGCAACTCTTAAAACGATATGACGTCATTACAACCAATACGTTTCTACAAACAATATGACGTCATCACAGACGATACATCTCTTTAAATGATACATCTTTACAGACGATACAAATAGTCAACTTAAGACGAAGCAGAAGCCAACTTAAGATGATACAAATAGTCAACTTAAGACGAAGCAGAAGTCAACCTAAGACGATACAGATGGTCAAGTTAAGACGAAGCAGAAGTCAACCTAAGATGATACAGATGGTCAACTTAAGATGAAGCAGAAGTCAACCTAAGACGATACAGATGGTCAACTTAAGATGAAGCAGAAGTCAACCTAAGACGATACTGTCTATACTCCTCAACTCAAAAACCTTTTTATTGAACATCTCTAAGTTTTCATCAACTCACGTATAAACACTTATATATTCATACATATGCACAGTGAAGAAACAGAGCATTTTTCACTTTTCCAAACTTTAATCTTCTACACTAACCCTATACACCATTTCATTGCTACTTCAACTCCAAGAACTATTTCCGCAACATCTGATTACTAACAATCCATCAAAAACCAAATAACACCATATCCACAATTTTCATCCCCTTAACACAGTGTTCAAGAATATAAATGTACGTAAATGCCATGATCATGCACCCGACAATAAATTCAACAACTTTATTTCAAAAATCCACAACTCTAACAATTTTATTCACTACTTACTTGTTGAAGATTCCAAAAGCTTCAACTATCTTCAAGCCTTAACTCTATGCAAAGCACGTAATCCACTGTGAACATTAATGATCTTCTGGTTTTTCTTAAGGTAGAAGAAACAATTTACAAGGTGGGATTGGTTTAGGAAAAGGGAAAAACACAGAAATCTCTTAGAAGGTATTTGATGAAAAACTTTGTGTATTGGGAGGAAATTCGAAGAAGGTGATTACAAGGAAAGAACTTAGGAAAAGAACAAACCCTTTTCTAATTCTCGGATAACTCAAACTTACTTCTGACAAATAATAAGAGCAACTTTACACTTGTCACTTTTCCTGAGGTCCAACTCTAACTAAGTTTCTTTTGAAACTAACTCCATTAATTCTATCTTTACAATCCAACTATCTCCAAATATCTTTTGATTTCTTGTTCCCTATTTTCCACAATACTTTATAAATTCCGAAAGTAAATCCTAAATTCACCAAAATTCACAAATACAATATTTCCACTAATCAATAATAATTCCAATATAGATAAATTCAAAATTCATTAAATTTCCAAAAATTCCAATTCAATTCAATTATACCCGGAATCATTCATGAATGCATGTACTATTATTTTCATGTGCAAAACTTTCACTATTTACGTGTATATGTATGACATGTTATGTATGAGCATGGAAAAATGCATTTCTAAGCTCTCATTAATCACTCATATTTACTATTCGAGCCTCCCACAGGTGGTGGGATGTTATATATTTTATCCATAGAAATGATAATTAGATCTACTTTTATAGAAGGAATAGATAGTCCCATAAATTTAGCAATATTAGATGATCAAATCCGAAATAGAGAAGAAGCTTGTATGGGAATTTTGAAAAGCAATATTTGATATCAAGAACTTTTGTTTAATATCTATCCTAAGATGTCTTATAATATACAAGATAAAGATTTTGATACAATATTCACTTTAATCTAAGATTTAAATAAAGATGGAAATATACCATATTTTATTAGCTACATGATATCTTATTCCTTATCCAATACTCATCATACATAATACTTTGTAGATAAAGTTATTATTATCTTGCTTTATTTTTTGAAGTTGATAGAATATACCCTCCTTATATAGTAATATAAAAGAACTAAAAAATGATTTTTCTAGAAATACAAAAGAAACCATTACTAACTTCTCACAATAAATTATTACTAAATTATCTTATTCAGAAACTAGTGTTTCGCATAGTCAGTGATATGCTAATACGTTAAGAGGAGATAAAAGGATAAGTTCTAATTATAAAATTAAGGATGGTACAAATTATGTTCCATGTAATATCTTAATACCAAAACTGATATTCTTTTAGGAAATAACTTTCTCCAATTATTTCATAAAATATTATTTAACACCATCATTTTCGTCATTGGATCATAGTTAATAGAATTAAAAATGCCCCATGCTAGATCGACCCTGATCACATTTAAACCTCATACAGCCTAATGTGGTGTGGGATATAAAGAAAAACTTCATTATGGAAGAGGATTTGAGATGAAAATCGTTATTTGTGGCATGGAGGTAACATTTAAAAAGGGATTTCAAATTAATATCAGAAAAAGGAAATTTTCTTCTTTAATGATAGCTCCAACTAAAAAGATACCGTTGGTTGTTACAAATTTTGTAAAAGTGAAGATAAGAATGATCAAAAGAGATGAGATAAGATCTAGTCCTAAAGTAGAGAAAACCATTTTCAGAAATCCATTATAAAATCAACACAAAAATCCATCACAAAATCAACACAAATATGAATCATAAGAAGAAATAAAAAGAGTTTATCATATTTAAGCTACTCATAATATCAAAGATTAAAGAGATCTATAACAAATCTTCATCGTCTAATTTATCACTATTTGTTATAATGTTAATAACCTCTTCAAAAAGATATGTAATTATCTCATTATAGATTCTACAGAATCTAAATATAGTTAAAATAATCCATATATAATTTTTCCAGAAAATAAGAAGTCATTATATAATTATGTGCAGACAAATTTCAAATATCTAAATTAAGGCCCAAACTAAATGGCTTATCAGCCATTTTTTGGCAGATTGAAAGGTGTTAACTGTTTGACTATATCATACTACTGATAATTATGTTTGGTAATCAACTGATTCGGTTGACGGATTAAACCCAATCAGCTAATTTTGAAAATGCTAATATGAGGAACATTTTTCTCCAACAGATGAGAAATTAAGGAATTAAAAAATTATTATATCCAAAAGTTATTACAAATTACAGATACAGATAGATAGAGATAGAGATAGAGATTTGACTTAATTTATAAAAAATTTACAAAGTTAGTTATTAAATTAAAATTTTAAAATATTCAATATTAAATTAAAATTTTGAAAAAATTAAATATTTTAAATTTGTTATCTCTAATTATATTACATTAATTACTCTTGTTTAAATTTGATATTTATATCCCCTTTTTATATCAATATTTAGTATATGATATTATTATCACTTGCATATTGTGTTTAATTTAATTCAATTTATTCTAAAATTAATAAGTCAAATTTAAATTAATTATTTTATCTAAATTTAAATTTTAAGAGAGTAATATAAAATATTTTTTCAATGTTTGGGTGTGTTTTCTCTTTTCAATAGATTTTTTTCTGCTTAATTGCATTTGTGATTGTGAATGGGTTGGAAGTTAGAATGAATTTGTGATTTGTCATTGGTTGGATAATGGATTAGAGTTGAATGAAATGAGTTTGGTTCATTGTTGTTATTTGGTTGATTTATCTTAAAATTTTTTATCATTGAAAAATTGAAATGCACGACATGCATCATGCATGATATAAAAGTTAGAAATTTTGAACTTAAATTAAAACCTTAAAACTGAGAATGTAAAGAATTTAAAGTAAATAATTAATTGACATATTCTTAAAATTATTGAAATGATATTTGGATATTGGGTATATAATTAATTGAGTATAATAATAATTCGGTTGTGGTCTTGTGAAAGAGCCGAAGAGGGGTTTTGTAATTGTAATTATTGTATAGAAAATTAGCAAAAAGGGTAAAAATCTATATCTTTAAGTTATCTTTAATCTTTATCCCAAAAGTGGTCCATCTCATCAAGTCTCTTGCATATTCACCTTTATTTATCCCAAAAATTGTCGATCCCATCCCATAGTCTTTACATATTCAAAATCTCATTTTCTTATTATTCCATTTTTATCTCATTTGTAGTACCTTGGCATTATATCTTCAAATAAGTGTAGAAGTTTCTTAGTTCATCGTAATGAAAAAATTACTTAACTTGTGCACTCCATTTCAAGATATTTATTAAAGGCAAAGATTTATGAAGATATGTCAATGACAATAATCATATTCCTGAAAAAACACGAATAAAGATGAATATGCTAAGTGAAGTTAAGGATGTTTAAGTCATAAGTTGAATTTTTGGATTCGTTGAGCCATCATCTTAAATCTTTGAACCTTCAAGACTATAAAGCATAATGCCATACTTTGATCTTAAATTTAGCAAGAATTTTCTTTTCTCCAATAGGAAAGTATTTCTATCTCCAAATTTTACTCTAGTTTTATGAATCTTTACATCTTTAGGCTTAATATAAATAGTTCAAGACATTATTTATGCTGCATTGCCTCGTGAAGGACTTAACACTGCTAATTTTGTTGATGAAGCTACTAAAGGATTAATTTCTTATAAAACTAACCTCTTTATTTATTGTTACAGATAAATGGAAGGAAGTTCAAGTACTCCTGATCAAACTACTTCGGGAAGATATAATGATTCAACTTGGACTCATGCTACATTGTTCTTAAGTATGAAGAATCATATAATTTGCTTGTTTTGTAACAATTATTTGAAAGGTTGAGGAATCACCCGATTGAAGAAGTGTTTAGCTAAGGTTAAAGGAGATGTAGAACCCTGTAAAAAAGTAAGTCATGATGTGAAGTGGCAAGTGAAAACATTGCTTGAAGAATATCAACATAAGAACCATAAAAGGGAAATGTTGAATTTTGAAATTGGTAATGGAAGTTCGTTTGCTGGTTTTCGTAGTGATTGTGAAAATATTTAAGTTGGTAGTGGTAGTGGTATTAGTATTGGTCGTGTTCCATCCCAGGCCTAGAAAGAAGTGAATGTTACACCTAGACCTGAAGTGAGGAAAAGAAGAAGGCAGGTGGCTAGTTCTTTTACACCACGAACAACTCCTGAAGCCCAGCCTTCAATTCGTAGTGCAATGCAATTAAGAGATGGGGCTCACAATGTTGATATGGCAATAGCTAGATGGTGGTATGATAGAGGTTCATCATTAAATGCTTCTCAGTATTATTATTATTAACCTATGGTGGATGCAATAGCCTCTTATAACCTGAGATACAAAATTCCTTCGATTGATGACTTAAGAGATAAACATTTGAACATTTGAGTTTTTTAATTTCTGAAATTAGAAGTTATTTGGTAGAAAGAAGAGTGAATTGGGTTACTTTTGGGTGTTCAATCATATGTGATGGTTGGGCAAATAGGAGACAAGAGCCTATCATTAAGTTTTTGGTTTATTCTGCAAATGACTCAATATTTTTGAGGTCTATTGATGCATCTGGCTTGATTTGAAATATTGATACTTTGTTTGAGATGTTTAATGAAGTAGGGTCCAAAAATATTGTTCAGTTCATTATTGATAATGATGCGCTTATAAAACGGTAGGAAGAAGGTTACATGATAAATATAATTCTTTTTTTGGACTTCTTATGTTGCACACTGTATTGACCTAATGTTGGAGAATATAGGGTATCCTAGGAATTTTCCTATTATTGATGAGACTATGCAAAAAGTTAAAAAGGTAACCAAATTCATCTATAATCGTGCACAGCTGTTGAATTTAACGAGAAAGTAATTTATCAATGGTAGGAATTTAGGTCATTCTGCTGTGACGAGATTTGCAACAAATTTCTTATCACTTCAGACTTTTGTTATGATGAAGAAAGAGTTAAGACAAATGTTTACAAGTGATAAATGAGTTCCATCTCAACATGCTAGGTCTAATGCTAGAGTGGAGGTTTCCATAATTATATTGTAAGATAGAGAATTTTGGTCTCAATGTCAGTTTGTTATCGTGTTTGTGAGGCTTTGGTGAAGGTTCTTCGCTTAGCTAATAGTAAAGTAAAGGCAACAATGGAATATTTTTATGATGCCATGGAAAGGGCTAAGGAAGCAATGCCAATCTGAAATATAGGCCTTCTTTATACACACTGTATCTTGCAATCATCAATGAGAGATGGGAAAGACAACTTTCTTCTCCGTTGTTTGTAGATGGGGGAGTTTTTGAATCCTAGTGTATATTTTAGACCGAATTTTATAAAGAAAGTTGAAGTTAGTAGAGGAATGTTATTCACTGTTGCAACAATTGTTGGCCATGAAATGATACAAGATCTTTTAAGCTCACAAATAAAGCTTTATAAGCTGTCTTATGGAGATTTTGGATTACCAATTGTTATTCGACAAAGAGCAAAACTTTCTCCAAGTATTAGTTGTTTGATTTTTCTTATTTGTTGAAAATTAATTATCACTTTATTTTGTTTGTAGCACTACTTTTGTTATCTTACAACTTACAGTTTCTTGGTGGCATCAATTCGAAAGTGGTGTTCCAGAATTGCAAAGGTTTCCAATTCTAATTTTAAGTCAATGTGTGAATACAAAAGGTTGTGAACGAAATTGAAATACATTTGAATTCATCCATTTCACGAAAAGAAATAGATTGGAGCACAAGAGATTGAATGACTTGGTATTCATTCGTTGCAATTTAAAGCTTCGAGAAAAGTATGTTATTATCATTGTTAATTTCAATGTAATTTCTTATAATTGTTGAAAATAATTAAATTTTATTGCTTACTAGGAGTCGTAATAACAAAATTAGTTCAACAAATCCAATTTCTATTGATAATATCGATCTTTTGGTGGATTGGATTTCTGAGGAACCAAATTTGATAGATGTGAATGACTTGGAAGATAATCTTGGTTGGAAAAACATTGACATATCATTTGGTGCATTGAATTTGAATGATGATGATGATAAGACGCCTCTTAATGATGAGGATTTTGTACCAAATGATAACTGGAGTCAGTGTAATTATAGCAAGTATCCTCCCGTAGACGATTGAATGAAGTTCTAGGTTTTTGTTTTTCCTCTTCTTTAATAGTTTGAGAGTTAAGGATACTTATTATTCTTTTTATTGGATATTTTGATGTAATTATTATTTATTATATGATGAAATTGTAATATTTTAAATACTTTTTACTGTTCTTAATTTTATATTTGTATGATAATAATTGTCTTTTTCTATATTAATTATGGTTATTATTTATATGTGAAGTATTTGAAAATGATTGTTATTTCATATTAATTGTGGTTATTATTTATTATTATGATTTTTGGAAATAGGGTTGATGTAAACTTATAAAGTATACAGTACAACAATACAATATGACAATGAACTATTTTGCAATTTCTAAAAAAAATCAGAGATTATTTCATAAATTTTAAAAATTACCCGAAACGATACGCGATATTGAACGATACCAGTACAATACTCTACTAGAACCCAATCTGGTACGATATTCGCAACATTGATTGAGATGGCTTTTGATGTTATTAAGGTTCGATGGAAGATATTAGAGAGAATGATGTTGTTGACTTCTTTTGCTCTATCTAAAATTTTATGAAAATATTCAAATAAATAATAAGATATAAATAGCTAATACTTATGTCCTTATAAATTCTTTTTTTTTTCTTAAAGTCATACCCTCATAAGTCATTTTACACATAAACAGCTAATACTAAATAACTAATTTTATCAAACATCTTTAAATAAACAGTTGATTTTATCTACTGGTCAAATTAGCTATATTAACCTGTTGTTAGCTAATCACTGATAGAATAAACTAACAGTTAATGCAATCCGTCAATTGCCAAACAAAGGCCTAAAGGGTCCATCACGCTTCCATACTTGTATCTTTAGTGTTTTGATAGTATCTTTACCAGGTTTTACCATGTCTTTTACCAAGCATCTCAACTCTAACCTTAAAATATGGTAACTACCCTTAATGCTCCTTCAGCTAAGTCTGGCATAGCCTTAATTTGTTTCCTACCTTAAGGCGTATACTAAAGATTTTAGGAGAATAATATGGTTTTAAAATAGAAGGTGTAAACTGTATCTGTAGAAAGGAGAATTTTTGTTTCATAGTAGAAGATATTACAAAGACAAGTTACATAGAGATTACTTGATGCCCCTATTACTACCTTAAGGGATTGATTTATAAAAGCAGACTTTAAGTTTCTATTCTAAACTTTAACAAAAATTACATCGTATCAACTTTTTCATGAAGTTGATGTTATCTTTATCAATAGTGGATTCTCTTTTATATGAGTGGCTGGAGAGATTTCCGTGTGTATCTTCTTATCTTTCTGATTCAAATTCATCACTGTATGTATAGATGCCAGATGTTTCATCATAAAATCATTTTATGATGGATTTCTAAAAATGATTTTCTCAACTTTAGGACTAGATTTTATCTTATTTCTTTCAATCATTCTTATCTTCACTTTTAAAAAATTTCTAAGAGCCAACGCTGTCTTTTTAGTTAGGGCTATCATTAAAGAAGAAAAAAAATATCTTGTTTGAAGTTGATCATCTCGAGTTAAAAATCTACTAAGAACGTTATTATTAGATTTGATAATCTCAACATCAAAGGTATATTTTGCTAATAAAATGTCATTTTTTATACCTTTTATATTCACGCATAAATGGTAAATTATTTTGAATAAAAGCCTTGACTTGAGCATTATAGTTTTTAATAAAAAATTAGGTAATAAAAATATTGGCAATTATTATTGCTAGTAATTTTCTTTTTATTTATACGATATCTTTGTTGAGGATTTACAAAAGTTGTTGAAGTATATTTATAAAAAAGACTCATTTATTTTGATATTAGAATCATGGTAATTTTGCATTAAAAAAAAGAATCATGGTAATTTATCTTTTTTAATAAATCAAAGACAAAAAAGAAAAAGACAGGGTATGAGTAGAAAAGGCGAGAAAGGAGTTTGAAGGCGGAACGGATATCCTGTTCCGTTTGTGCTATTCTTACAGTGTTCGAATAGATTTCAGCCCTTGAGAAAAAATAGATGAATGAAAAATAAGAGTGAGAATGTAACAGAGGCCAAAAAAAGTGAAAGCGATCATCGGCAAATTAGAGTAACGTCACGCGCTTGGTGCGTACAATAACAAGGGGGAAGAAGAAATTGAAGTTTGTGATTGGTCCTGGCGCCTCTCCCGTCTCCAAGCGCCAATCACATTGTAAAATTGTCATTAGCTTTTAACATTACGATAGTGGTGGGGCTCTGCGCACACCAAACAAATGCGGCTTTTGGCATTAAATAAAGGCTTTAAGCCTTTAACCATGAACCTACTCGGGTCATGTCATTTGACCTTTTCTCCTCTATGTTCTTGACCATTAAATTCAGATACGCTCGCATTCGCATACATTCTCATTTTCTTTTACAATTGTATTTTTAATTCAATTAGTTTGATTAAGAGGTTATTTTTCCTACATTAATTTCGTTGATTAAGATATGAACAAAGATAATTGAGGTACATGTAAGCTAGTTTAGTCTTAGTTTATTACTAAAAGGTCTTGGAATTAAAGGAAAAAGGTGTTGAATCTTTTTATTCGACGGCTGAAAACGACTAACATTCAACAAATCGTATTGTTTTTGTGATTGCAATTGCTTAGGCTCCAGTTGCATATTCTCACATAAAGACAATCCTAACCCCTTACGTATTTAAAATTAACAATCTCCAAGCAATTAGGACCTCAAATAGTTATTCTCTTATTATCTCCAAGCAATCAGGACCTCAAATAGTTATTAATTTTTAGAAAATGTGTGAAGCTTATAGTACAGATACATGGGTCATTTATCTTCCCCTTTCATCGGGGCATTCTAATAGGACAAGCTAACAAAAAGTATGCATATATGCAAAGTTGTCATCCTCATCAGCTACCTTTTCCCTTTCCATACGATCCATATTTGGATAAAAAGGGATAATAACGTTACCCAAACATTTTGTCCCACTGGTATTTGAGGTTTCAAGAATTCTAGAGAATAGAAACTCATGGAATCCTGCAACTCTCCATCCTCAAATTTTAAAGACTTCAAGTTCTAACTTAAAATAAAGGAAAGCAACCCTTTTCGGTGTAGAAGAAGAAACCTTTGCTTAGGGGCCGGGCATGCCAAATCATTGCATTTCTTAAATGAAGGGGTTGATGCGGGAACATGCTAATGTTACATCCAATAATAATAAAATCTTAGTCAACCTCACAATGACATTGCACTAAATGTTATTGGGGGATTAAACTTAATCATATATTATAATTGACCCACCTCCACTACCTATGCCTGTAACCTTGACTTCCACTCTAATCACTGCTCTTCAACTTAAATTAAACAAAAATAAAAACTTCAAATTGACGCGTTTGACTTTGCATACATCTCTCTTATCCATGCATTTGATTTAGTAATGTAGACTTCAAAATTTTCCTATTCAAGTTCTCCAACAAATTTTCTTATAAACAGAATTACTAAGCCCAAAAACGACTCTTTTGCTAATTCATCATGGTAATAACCGAAAAAAGAACAGGAAACAATTTGGAAATGCGAAACTTAAAGAAAAAGGAGAGATTTGATGAGGGCGTGAACACGTGATACTATGAACTTAGTTAGCCGACAACCTTTCTTCCTAAGTTGAATAGAGTTTCTTTTCTGGTAAGACATGGCAAAGGCTTTGCCTTTTTGGGCACAAAGAGACATTCCAAATTTAATGCCTAAAGTAAAGGCCATTAAGCTTAGCTTGTAGTTGTAGTTGTAGCCGCAATTGGCAGACTCTTCAAAACCCTCCTAATAGTAAATGCGGCTCCGATTCTGAATCTGATTATGGCGTTGCAAGTGCGAATCTTTTTACCACTTCAGGTTCAAGTTCATTTCTTTACCTCTTTTCCAGTAAACTTACTCCATCAGCGGCTTAACACAAGGCGACAAAGCAAGAAAATCATCTTGAAATAGTAAAAAAGTTGAAGTTTCTATGAGTACGACACACCCATCTTCTCTCCAACTTTCACATTCAATATTCTATTCCCCAAAAAAAGATTTTCCAACTCATGCCACCACACTTGGGAGTTTGGAGCACCAATCCCAGCTAGAGTGAGAAAGAGACATTTGTTTTTGGACGGACATTTAGTGAGAGGCTGTATTTGGAGTCGACCTCTCTCTTGCTCTGTGACTGTGTGTACATACAAATATATATATATATATTTATAAATTTTCGTGTGTGTTTAGAGAGAGAACGAGCTTGATCTGTTTGATGTGTTCGCCACCTAATTAGCCTTTTTCTGGGACCGTCAAATCCTTGTGCCTCAAACTCTCTGAAGGACTCCAAGTGGGACATTTTTGGGTTTTTGAGGTCCTACTATCTCCCACTTGCTGCGCTCGCTCTCTTTCTCTCGCTCCCTTTCTGCTAGCGTCTCTTTCCTTTCTAAAATAACACCTCAAGGACCCCTTCCCTTTTTTCTATGTCCTATCTTCTTCCCTCTATTCAAAGAAAGATCCATCTTTTCATCATCTGCGTATTGGTTTATTCTTGTCCAAGGCGAAAAGATCAAGTTTTTGATCCCTGTACTACCTTCAAGAGTAAAGTCATTGTTGCTCTGAAAAAGGAGGGTGCTTTCTTTTGACCAAAGCATCTGGGTGTTCTTGATATTGGGAAAGGTGAAGTGGGTATTGCTTGCAATGGTGGTTCTGGTTACTTGAATTTGTTGATTGCCTTGGATTCAGTTTTGGGGTGTGAGGCAAAAAGGGGTTTCTAGTTTGGTTTGAAGCTTCTGTTTTCGAGACGGTTTATTTTACTGATTCAATTTCATGCTCAGTCGAAAACAGTGGATCGGTTTATGGCCAGATTTTTACTTCTTTAGCATAGCATACTTCAATTGCTTAGCTAGATAGTATGAAGAACATTCTTAAGAAGCTCCATATCATGCAGCATCAATCAGAGAATGCAGAGGGGTCAAGTTCATCAAGGGGCAACAAGTCCGCTGATGCTTCAACCTCTGATAAGCTTTTGCATTCCAAGTCACATGAGCATAAGCCCTTTTCAGGTCTTTCAAATTGGTTGAATTCAGTTGCTAATAAAAAAGGTCCAAGTCCACCGTCGTCTTCTAATGTGGCTGGAGTTGAGAGAACGGAGCCATCTGATTCGATCAGTAGTAGCGGATACGATGTTGTCTCAGATGCAATGAGGCCTGATTCAGGGTCTGCAACTTCACGGGATCCTGATATCGAGGAGGAGTATCAGATTCAGCTGGCTTTGGAAATGAGTGCGAAAGAGGATCCTGAGGCAGTTCAGATTGAGGCTGTTAAGCAAATAAGTCTTGGTTCTTGCGCTCCTGAGAATACAGCAGCTGAAGTTGTTGCTTATAGATACTGGGTAAGTTTGTCTCTTCATAATTAACTGCGTAATCTGTTTGAACTTAATTTTCCATACTGATGCTTTACATTTCCTTAATCCATACTTTAGGTGTACTTGTCTCGAATGCTTTCTAAGAAATGTACATGGCTGGAATACTTATTCCTTGTTCGTCAAAAATTTGTGACCGTGAATTGGATTTGATTGGTTAGAGTTGTTTAGGAACAATCATGGAGCCATGATAAAGGTCATTTAGATATTTCAGGAGTTGGACAAAATTGGTGATTGTGGTATTACCTTTCACGATGTAGAACATTCAACAAACTCAATGACAAGACATCAACCATTGAGATAGCTTATAGTTCTGGTACTTTGTTATACCCTATTGTCGAGAATCCCTATTGATATTTCTTTATCTCATTCTCTGTGCTATTCATTGCCCACTTTAGAGGCAGACATAAAAAAGACAAAACACCAGCATTGAAAGAAACCCACAAAGTGAAGGATATTATTGAATGTATCTTCATTCATCTTCCGAGAGACGGCAGAGATTATTAGAACAATTGTTGACTTGTACATGTTGATTAATTTCTGTTGCTTATGATTCATCATTTCATAGGATGAAAATAGATCCTAAGGATGAGTCCAGCAAAGTAGATGCAGTAAAGTGAAGCAATCTACAGTTGTTTATTAACATGTCTTTAAGTTTGTCATAGATTGTTTCTACACACAAGTTATTACTATGTGATTAAAACTCAGTTGTGAACTGGTTATGGCAAACAACAAAGATTTTAATTTCCATTTATGTCTCTTCAAAGCAAGATTATCTTAAACTTTAATTGTAACTAGTCATTCTTTCTTTTCTCTTCCAAAATGAGTTTATGGCTTCCTATTGTAGTCCTTTCACCTTATACTTGAACACCAATTATTTTAATATTAGTTTACCTTTATTGGATGTTGCTAGTTCTGGAAGTAACTCGGGTCCAAAAGAATAATGCTTTTCAAGCAGAAGTCTTCTGTTTGACATTTGTTTCTCAAACCTTTTCAGATTTATGTTTGTTCCTTTCTAACCTATCTCATATCGTAGATTTATCCATGCTTCACAGAATTACAATTCTCTTAGTTATGATGACAAGATCTCGGATGGTTTTTATGAACTCTATGGAATTTTGGCTGAGACTGCATCAGAAAGAATGCCTTCCCTCATTGATCTTCAAGGAACACCAGTCTCTGACCGGGCAAGCTGGGAAGCTGTACTGGTCAACAGGGCTGCTGATGCTAATTTATTGAAACTTGAACAGAAGGCATTTGAAATGACTGTCAAAGTAAGAGCCGAATCTTTAGTTACTATTGACAGTGATCTGGTGCATAGGCTTGCAGTTTTAGTTTCTGATTACATGGGTGGAGCAGTTGGAGATCCTGATAATATGACAAAGGCATGGCGAAGCCTTAGCTACAGTTTAAAAGCCACTCTTGGTAGCATGGTTTTGCCGCTCGGTTCTCTTACAATAGGATTGGCTCGTCATCGTGCTTTGATGTTCAAGGTGCGTGCTGAATTTTCCATTTGTAACATAAAAAGGTACTATTTGCACTATTGTTTACTTTCTGTACTGAAATGACTAATTGTTGGACTGGTCACTGATCATTCTACAACTAGTTTCAGATTGAAGATGCATCCATTCTTGGGTCTCTTCCAATAGCTTAAGCTTTTAAGTTGAATACGGTTTATTAACATGATATCAGAGCCATGTGTGATCAAGAGGTTAAACTTTTGAATTGAATGGCTTCTTGATATCATAGTTATCAATTTGTTTGTCTATAAAATGACAGGTTCTGCAGTACCTCAGATATGTTATTGTCATGTTATGCAGAGCAGGGAGCATGAGAAAAAAAGGATAAGAGATCGCACCAATATCTGATGTGATTTTTGTGTGCACGATAATTTGATCATCTCTTTACTGCTGGACTAGAAAATGAGTTAGTTTTATTGGTATTCCAATTTGATTAAATTTTTTGCACATCCATAACTCTATCTTGAATCAAGTGTCATTACTTTCTGGAAAATAGCGAGACACTCTCTTGGGAAATTGATAGTTCAATTGACCGTTCTGCTATAAATCTAATTTCTAACGAAAATGAAGCTCAAGATTTCCTGCTGTAGAAAAATTTCACCACGAACTTGGTTGCAGTAAGTAATGACTCCCTTTCCTCTTCTAATTGCATAAACCTGGTTATTTTGTTGGTGACTTTGCTAATTGAAAAAACTAAATGAAAATGCCAGCATCACAGCCCATTTTACTTACTTTTGATGTTGACAAAATCCTCTCAAAATTCTAACTCGAGTAAGTGGCCTAGGCTTAATGATACACAACACATCTCAAAGCTTCGAAAACTCATGTGTGGTAATACCATTGCTAACTAATCAAGTTGCAACTAGTTTCACTAGAAATGAAACAACGCTAAACTCGTTTCCTAATGTTGGATTGATGGCTTGTGAAGCAGGCCAACCATTTATTCCTTAGGAAACAAAAATCTGCAAAATTTTCATCTTGAATCTCAATCGTTTAAGGGAGAGCTATAAAATACGAGATGTTCCTTTTATTTCTTGAATGGAAAAATCTACAATTTGTACTTAATGTGGTCATAAATTTCTTCCCCATGTCAATACTTGGCAAGTTTGTTTATTTTCATGGGCAATTATTCAAATCAATCTTTATGGATGATTGCTATTATTGCTATTGCTGGCCTTGGAAGTTGATGAATATCCTTGAACAGCCTAGAATGGTTTAGGAGAACCAAACAAACCCACAAGCAATTAGCTATAGAAAACGACGATAATCATTACATTTTCCACCCCCTCTTCATATAACAGAAATTGTAACAAACTAGGAATATTCCCAAATAACAGAATGGCTCTTATTTAACCACCTGCCCAATGGTCCCAGGAAGTTTATTCTTCCTTTTATGTTGGAATACTAGTCCATACCTTCTAGAATGATTTGGTTTTTCATCATTTCTCCCCCCTAAAAGAGCCACCTTGTCCTCGAGGTGGAAATATGGGAATTGTTGTTCTATGACAGAGGCTTGCTCCCAAGAGTCTTCAAAATCAGGAAGATCTGCCCAACGAATCAATACATTAGTTACTTTATTTGAGCATGTTCTAACGTCGAGAACCTTTGCTGGCTGAACAAGGAGTTCTAACTCTTCATTGAGGCCAAGGGGCAAAGTAAGCATAGTTTGGTTGTTGGACATAACTTTCCTCAGTTAGCAGATATGAAACGTGTGGTGGATTCGGGAAGTTGGAGGTAATTCTAGCTTGTAGGCCGCGGTTCCCACTTTTGCTGTGATTTTGAATGGGCCATAACAACGACTGCTAAGCTTTTCATTTCTCTTAGCAGCCAGTGATTTGAATCTGTAAGGTTAAGGCTTGATATAAACAAATTCCCCCACTAAAAAAACTTATGTCCCTTCTGTGATGATCAGCGTGGCTTTTCATCTTATTTTGGGCCTTCTCAAGATGTGAGCAAAGTTCCTCAAGTATAGCAGCCCTTTCACCCAATCTTTTGTCAACTTCTTGTACTTTAGAGCTAAGAGGAGTGTAATGTAATAGGTAAGGGGGATCCCTTCCATACAAAGCCCTAAAAGGGGACATTCCAATACTCCTGTTGTAACTGGTATTAAACCAGAATTCTGCCCATGGCACCCACTGTGGCCAAGTTTTTGGCTTGGAATATGAGAGGCATCTTAAATAATCCTCCAAGCTTCTATTAACAACTTTTGTTTGACCATCAGATTGAGGATGGTATGCTGGACTGAGACAGAGTTCAGTTCCACAAAATTTAAAGAGTTCCTTCCAAAAGTAACTTACAAAAATGGGATCCCTATCGGACACTATTGTTTTGGGAATTCCATGTAATCGAATAATCTCCTTGATAAAAATAGCAGCCACACCCTTTGCTGTGCAAGGATGACAATGTGATATAAAATGAGCATATTTTGTCAGCCGATCAACTATTACTAGGATAGAGTCCATGGCCATAGCTTTAGGAAGCCCATTGATAAAATCCATTAAGATATCTTTTATCTTTCCATACTCTTTCTAAGATTGGAAGAGGTTGTAGCAGTCCAGCAGGGGCTAGCAGTCCAACAGGGGCTAATGAATCGTACTTCACTCTTTGGCATATTTCACAAGATATAACAAATTCTTTAACTGTTGCTTTCATACCCTCCCAGTAGAAAACCATAGCAATTGTTTTGTAAGTTCTAAAGAATCCCGAGTGGCCCCCAATAGGAGAAGAATGACTTACCAACAAAATTTGTGGAATTAATGTAGATTTCTTGGATAGAACCACCCTGTCCTTATAGTACAAGTGTCCTTGCAATAGCTTGAAGTTTGGATGATTGCCAATGTCAAGTACCAAATCCTGAATAGTAGCCTTCATTCGATGGTCTAGCTGCAACTTATCTTCAATTTGTTTCCATCCTCCAAATGTTAAGGTTGATGAAGGAAACAGCTACTGCTCTGATGTTTCCACTGTTGACAAGCATCGGCAGCCTTATTTTCTTTACCCGGTCGATATTGGATCTTGAAGTCAAGTCCCATACGCTTCATGACCCATTTATGTTGGTCCTCTGTGGCTAACCTTTGCTCCCATAAATACTTCAAACTCCTTTGGTTTGTCCAAACAATGAATCTCCTTCCAAGCAGATAATGTCTCCATTTCTTAACTGCAAAAACTACAACCATTAGTTCTTTCTCATAAATAGATTTCAATTGAGCTTTTGGGGATAATGCTTGACTGTAATAAGCTATGGGTCTCTCGACTTGCATTAGTACAACTCCTAATCCCTTCCCTGACGCATTAGTCTCCACAATAAATTGCTGATTGAAATCAGGCATTGCAAGAATCGACAGTGAGCTAAGTTGCTGCTTCAGAGTGTTGAAGGCATCTTTAGCTTCGCTGCTCTAGGAAAAACCTTCTTTTTTAAACAGTGCTATGAGAGGGGCAGCTATCTTCCCATAATTCTGGACAAATCTCCGATAATATCCTGACAACCCAAGGAATCCTCTCAATTCCTTCACCGTTTTAGGTCGAGGCCAAGATATCATGCGCTGCACTTTGGAAGGGTCGGCAGCAACTCCCCGGTGTGATATTATGTGGCCAAGGTACTCAATCTACTTCTAAATGAAATTGCACTTCTTCAAGTTCACTACCAGATGATGTTCTGCTAGTAACTTAAATACTACCCTCAAGTGTTTGTAGTGTGTTTCCCTATTGCAGCTATACACCAAGATATCGTCAAAAAACACTAGAACAAACTTTCTAAGAAAGGGTCGGAATACCTCATTCATGATTGCTTGAAAGGTGGCAAGAGCTTTCTTGAGTCCGAATGGTATAACTAGGAACTCGTAATGTCCTTCATGTGTTCGGAAAGCAGTCTTGACAATATCTTCATTTCTGACTTGTATCTGATGATAACCAGACTTGAGATGTAGTTTGGTGAAGAGGTTAGCTCCATGAAGTTCATCCAGCAACTCATCAATCACCGGTATGGGAAACTTATCCGGAATGGTTAGTTCATTTAATGCCTTGTAGTCAACACAGAATTGCCATTCACCATTCTTCTTCTTGACAAGCAGAACTGGGCTTGCGAAGGGGCTGTTACTGTGCCTTATGATTCTTGCAGCCATCATTTCCTTCACGATCTTCTCAATCTCATTTTTTCGGTAGTGGGGATATTTATAAGGCTAGATATTGGGTGGTTGAGCTCCAGATTTTAAGGAAATGGCATGATCGTTGAACCTTTGCAGTCCTTGGGGTACGGTAAATAGCTTCTGGGCTTCTTCAAGAAGGTGCTCCAGTTGGACCCTCCATTGAATTAAGTTCCACCCACCAGACAATGCCTTCCTACCTTGTGGTTTTGAGTAGTGTCTTTAAGGTCACCTGTGTTTGAGCAATGCAGGGTCCCCCACAAGACAAACAGTCTTCCTATCTTGCTGAAACTTCATTGTCAACATTCCCCAATTTGCTTCCATGTTCCCAAGGGTGCTAAGCCAAGCCATCCCTAAAATGACATCAGCGCTCCCTAGTTGAAAGGGTAGGAAGTCTCGGGTAATTCGAATACCTTGCAATAAAAAAGATAGGTTTCTGCAAATTCCTTTGCCGCGTATATGCTCTCCATTTCCAATGAATACCCCCAAACAATTGGAGTTGTCTACCTCTAGCTTCAATTTGTCAGTCAAGCTGGAGGAGATGAAGTTATGAGAGGCCCCACTATCAATTAAAACTACTACTTCATGACCCCGTAGCTCCCCTTTCATCTTCATCGAGTGGTGTGAAGATACTCCCACCAGCGATTGTTGCAATAGCTCAATAGTGTTTTGCTCGGCCATTATTTCAACTATTTTTGTTTCTTCTTCACGCAGGATATGTTAGGATATGTTCTCCTGCGTTTTCATATTCCTCTTCATCCGCGGTAATAAGTAGCTGAAGGTTAGGTAACTTACAGCGATGCCCTTGCTGCCATCTTTCTTCGCATTTGAAGCACAGCCGCAAGCTACGACATCGCTGGATTTCGGCATCGAAGACCTGCCTAACCTCCCTGTTTTCCCTCATGTTATGCACTAATTTTTCACGATGGAAGTTTCCAGAGCTTTGCTCTCTGTAATTGTTTAATGCATGAGTGGCCACCTGTTCGGTGTTGGGCTGTTGTCTTGGCACACTATCGACTACACTCACCGCCTTTATATTGGACACATTTTTGGTCGAGTCACTCTGTAAGTTGCTACCCTCTCCATGGCTTTATTTTTGTCCTCCACTTCTTAAGCCACCTCCATCATTTCTAACAGATTTTTGGGTTTGAAGAGCATGACTTCCGCTCGTATCTCAGGAGTCAAACCCCACTTAAAAATACTGTGGAGGTATTTCTCTGGTACCTCTTGAAGATTGGCAGAGTACATCTCGAACATCTCCCTAAATTCTTCCACTGAGCCATCTTGCTTCATTTCCAACAGCAAATCAAACATGCCACCTACTTTTGCTATATGGAAACAAAGAATCAAGAAATCTTGAAATTCATTCCAGTTGGGAAGCTCGATATGATTCTTAATCCACCAATACCAGTGAAGTACCCTTCCTTCCATGCAAGCTTTGGCCGATTTTACTTTGTTCTCGTCAACAATGGAGTACACCTAGAAATACTGTTCTGCCCTGAAAATCCACGCTTGTGGTCAATGTCGTCGAAGACTGGCATTTGTATCTTCCGCACGGTGGTCTCGACTGTGTCCCCCAGTTCTGAAGGTGTCTTTGTCCTCGGCATCTGACCACATTGCAGATTGGTCATGGCAGATGATTGGTCATCTTCTGCAGTTTTTAACAAGATACGTTCCATCCTCGACATCATCCTTTGCATGTCTTGGAGATCCTTCTGAGTAGAGGTGAACCTTTCCTCCAGACTGGAAATAGCTTGTTTTAATCCTTCTGTATCTTTCTCAATTCCATCTGTCTTCTCCATTCTCGTAAGTACCATACCCAACCGTTACGTACTCTGATACCACTGATGAATATCCTTGAACAGCCTAGAATGGTTTAGGAGAACCAAACAAACCCACAAGCAATTAGCTATAGAAAACGACGATAATCATTACTTTCCCACCCCCGCTTACATATAACAGAAATTGTAACAAACTAGGAATATTCCCAAATAACAGAATAGCTCTTATTTAGCCACCTGTCCGCTGGTCCCAGGAAGTTTATTCTTCCTTTTACGTTGGAATACCAGTCCATACCTTCTAGACGGATTTGGTTTTTCATCAGAAGTTGGTATAGACACAACAATACAACATATGCAACAATAATTAACATATTTTTCAACTTTTCTATATCTTTTTTTCTCTCATGGAATTCAAACAGCTTGTTCGCCTTGTCCAGATTATCTTCAGCATTCCAATGTCCTAATAGCATAAACTATATCCTGAGCTTTCTGATGTGGCTTTTGTAGGGATTGACTATTCTGAAGTCTTCTTGACTCTTGTACATGGACATATGTATGTAGGTTTTGGCAGATACTGTGGGCATTCCATGCCGATTGGTGAAAGGACATCAATACACTGGTGCTGATGATGTGGCTATGAACTTTGTTAAAATTGGGGATGGAAGGTATTCGTGATATTATGATGACATATTATTCAGTTATTTTGGCTAAACGTTGGGTTTATTTGGGATGAACTTCATTGACTGCAAAAATTAATCATTATGTTTATGAGTATGATGCTTATAGCTTATTGTTTGTTTGAGAGTGAAATAAACCAAGATCCTCTATAATTTGGGGTTTTTTCAAAATCTTCTTTGTGGTGTGGATTTCACTTTGAAGGTCCTGGTAGTTAAACAGTTACAAAATGATCTGATTTTTAGTATTTCATTTATAATTAACTTTCTTCTCATTAGTTTTGCTGAACAAAGCCGACCGCTAGTAACATGCTATTTTGAATTACGACATCTTAGAAATATAATTTAAGACCACATCAAAATACTGGAAAATGGATCAATTTTACTAATTGTTAAAGCATAAGAAAATGTGGAGCTCAATTAACTTTTTTTTTTGAACACCAAATCTCGGAGGATTTCGTGTGTGTAACCCTAAATTGTAGCTGTAGTTTTAAAATGAACAGGAAAATTGCCTTGTATAGATAAAAACATTTACTTAAAAATCGTTTGCTTATGTTGGGCCTACACATTTTGGTTACTATAGTTTTCTTAGAGCATTTGTAGCCTCTTGGATATATGATATTTCATTGGAATATCAGAATGCAGTTTAAGGTATGATAATCTGAATTTCAGGGAATACATAGTTGATCTAATGGCAGATCCTGGAACTCTTATTCCTTCAGATGCAGCTGGTTCACATATCGAGTATGAGGAATCTTATTGCTCTGCTAGTCCTTTTTCTAGAGAAGTTGACTCCTCTCACATAACTTCTTTTAGCAGTGGAATAGGGAGTTACTCTGAGGAGCATTCAGATGCATCTGAAAAGAAATCAAGATCTAGGATAATTTCTGCTGGTATAAACCGGTCGGATGGATACACAGGTTTTAGAAGGCCAGCTAAAGATGAAGAAGAATCCAAGATGGTGTCCAATGATTTCAAAAAATCTTCCAGTGTAGAGAAGGCTTTGCTGAGGGAGCTTCCTGGCAGGCCAGGTTATCCTTACTCGCATGGACGATCACCTTCTTGGACTGAAGGTGTTAACTCCCCTGCTGTGCATAGGATGAAAGCCAAAAATGTCTCACAATATGTATTTGATGCTGCTAAAGATAATCCCCAACTAGCACAGAAACTTCATGATGTATTGCTAGAAAGTGGGGTTGTTGCTCCAGCGAACCTGTTCAGGGACGTTTATCCAAAACAGTTGATTTTATCAAATAGTGAGGCCAAACCTCCAGTTGAAGTTATGGATCACAAACCTAAGATAAATGAAACTCAAGATCTCATAAAAGATCAAGATGATCTTGCCCATGCTCCTTGTTTACCTCCTCTGCCACCTCAAAGAGTGCTCTCCAAAATAATCCATTCTTCCAGCCAGTCTGAGCAACTTAAACCCGTGGAAGTCCTTGGTCTTGCGCCTCCCTTAGAATTAAGGGAGTTTGCAGGATTACCTTTATCATTGCAACCTGAAGTTACTCCTGTGCAATATGCTAGAAATGTTCCTGTAGCTGCAGCAGCAGCTGCTGCTGCAGCTGTTGTAGCATCTTCTATGGTTGTTGCTGCAGCAAAGTCGAGCAGTGACACGAATCTTGAACTACCAGTGGCAGCTGCTGCTACTGCTACTGCTGCAGCTGTAGTGGCAACGACAGCAGCTGTCAGTAAACAGTATGAGCAGGGAGCGAGAAGCGATGGAGATGTAGATAGTGGTCAATATGAGCCACGTGGCAGTGGGGACAAGGGTAGTGGAGGCCGCGGTAGTGGGGACAGGGGTAGTGGTGGCCAAGGTAGTGGCAGCCCCGTACGTGATGCTTCTGGGGCAACCTTTGAAGGCGAGAGAGTATCTGACAGATCTGTGGGTAATGAAAGCTCCAAATCTGAAGTTGCAATGGAAGATGTGGGTGAGTTTGAGATTCAGTGGGAGGAAATTACACTGGGTGAACGTATTGGACTTGGTAGTGGCCTTTTCATATTTCATAAATTTCGCTTCATGTCAAGTTGTAAATCTCAATGCAGTGGGTACCCTTATTCAATAGCTAACTTAGCGTTTCAACGTGCCCTTTAATTTGCAGGATCTTATGGAGAGGTATATCGTGGAGACTGGCATGGAACTGTGAGTATTCTTATATAACCTTGAAGTTTGGCTTGGCTGGTCAACAGTTCATGTCTGTGCTAACAAAATGTCAGCAGTTCTAATATAGCAATAGTACATGAAGAATGAGATCGTTTATTCTGAATAAGACTCCCTCACATCCATTTAACATGGACTTGAGGGGACTGGTTGTCAACCAGCCACTATGCCGTTCCTTAACTCCAAAATGCTAAAGCTGCCCTAGTTGCCGTAGATGCAAGGATTAGAAATTTTAAGAAACCATTGAGCTCAAGAATTTAAATTGTTCATGAATAAATATATATTTTTCAATCAAAGGCCCCCACAAGAAGTGTGAACAAATTACAGATCCATATAGAAGAGGTAAAGTGGCTTGTAATCTAGAACTTTCATTGATGGAGGTTCTAATATTGTGTTAAGAAAACTGTTCAACCTAGAAGTGTAATTTGTTGGGTGAGGCTTACGAATGGATGAAATATCCATCTTACAAGAATAGTCATGGATCAGTATGATTTGTGTGTTTTACATATTATATAGTACTACTCTTCCTTTTGAACCCTTTGATTCTGCATTCAATTTTCTGACAGAAAAAATTTCATATGGATTTAACTTCTTAATCTTTCAAGAGATGGAAGGAGACAAATAAATAACCTTCATATATTATATATGTAATTAACTCTAAATATTTTTTGTAATTAGGAAGTTGCAGTTAAGAGGTTCTTAGACCAAGACATCATGAGTGACTCACTTGAAGAATTCAAAACTGAGGTACAGCTTTCTCTCCTTGCTTGGCCCATCATAGCAATATCTTAGTGTTTCTCAAAGGAAAAACTTGGATGGATATTTCTGTAACATTTATTTGATGGAGTTGCCCCGTCCTTACTGAGATTTATTAACATAAATAGTGCAAATCTCGAGGGCCTTTCATTTCTTTTATCTCTAAAATATGTGTAGTGGGGCACCCTAGTTATTTATCCTATTGTTGACTTGGTTCAGCAGTTCTGTCTATGCATCTTACTGCTATGTTGAAATGCTTTAGTTAATTTAAGACATGAGAAGTTTACAATATATATACTTATATATTTGATCTTTTTTGGCTCCAAATTCAGCCAAACAAAGTCTTTGTTCTGAGCCACTACTGCCCTAATCCTTGGTCAAGGTCTAATATTTTTGAGATCTTAGGTAACCTGTATGTGCTAGGCAGACATCAAATTGCTAATCATTCCAATGGTTTGCTGATCTGAAATAAATTTGGCACATATTAATGTGAACTTCAACTAGTCAAAAACTTTTTGCTAAATTGCTTCTGATTTAAATTGCAAGGTCCGAATCATGAAAAGAGTACGGCATCCCAATGTGGTTCTCTTCATGGGAGCAGTAACTCGTGCGCCAAATCTTTCGATTGTGACAGAATTTCTTCCTAGGTATGCTGGCTCTCATCAACTTTGTTCTTTCTGATGCTATCACAGTGTTTTCTGAAAGTCAAAAGAATTCTGACTGACATTTTCTACTTTTAGGAGTAATAGTATGATTTCTAACTACAGTAATGGCAGTATCATATCATGACATTTGCATTTTCAGAGGTAGTTTGTACAGATTACTTCACCGGCCTAATAACCAATTAGATGAGCGGAGGCGTTTGAGGATGGCCCTTGATGCTGTATGAATTTCTCCTGATCTACTCATCTTCAATGTCAATTGATATAGACCATTATTTTATATATTCATTGGGATATTCTGTTCTCTACTTGACTGAAATTTCAGGCTCGGGGAATGAATTATTTGCACACATGCTCTCCGACAATAGTACACCGTGATTTGAAGTCCCCAAATCTTCTAGTTGATAGAAACTGGGTTGTGAAGGTTGATCTATCTTTACTTCGGCAGTGTTGAACACATCTTGACATTCTCATAGTCTGTGTAGACTAATGCAGTATCACATGGAATTTTTTTCTTGTCATCTTAGGTATGTGATTTTGGGTTATCACGGATGAAGCACAGCACATTTCTCTCTTCACGATCAACTGCAGGGACGGTAAGCTACTCTTAAAAGCACAGCACACTTCTATCTGACCTTGGTTTCTTCTGAATTGATTATTATTTATTCATGGTTTTGATTTCTTTATAAGATATCACAATTTGGTTTTAATTTGGAATTAAGCACCATTAAATGTGTCATAACGTGTTCCGGACGCTATTTCACTTCCCGAACTTAATCTTCTAATGAAACAATTGAATTGAAAAACTTTGCAATGCTCAATGTAGTACAGAACTTGTTTTGAAAAGTGACTTGCATGAATACTAATCTGTTTGTAATAATGAAATCATTAGATACATAGCCCCTTTAGTATTAGTAGATTGTTTATTGGTACATAACATTTTCCATCTGGCTCGAGTTGTTTCTTGATAGTGTTGATAATTCAATAAAAGCACTATTTAACTTTTTTTTTCCATTTAACCATTGTACGTTGTTCTGTTTACATGTTTATACATTCATGCTCACTATATTCCTGATGCATTTGCAAGCTCAAATAATTTATAGCACGCTCTAACATATAACAGATAGCACCAATGAGATCTTTCTACTGATGCACAATTGTCTCCTGTTAGGGCAAGCGAAATTCTTTATGATTTTTTAATATAAGCTTATAGAAGGCTGATCGTATTTATCTATTTGCAGTCTTCCTGTTGGATTGCTTATGTCTGAGCTCTATTCTTTGCATATTTCAGTATCGGATATGCTTTTCAGAGTTCAGCTTCTTTTTTATTTGGTCTGTTATTTTAGCTGTAATAATATAGTAAATTTCATGCCAAGCAGTGACCTTTAAATTTGTAAAGAAGCTATTTGTTTTAGTTTCCCCTGACATGACGAAACCTAAATCTCTTAAGGTCTCATCTTGTATGCTTGCTTGGTTATAGACAAGAGTCCCAAGCACTAAATTAAGTTTTGGTTTTATTGCTTTTAAGGCTGAATGGATGGCTCCAGAAGTGCTGCGAAATGAACCTTCAAATGAGAAGTATGCACTTTTATCCAACAAAAATGTTGCATTTGGTTGGGATTAGTTTATAGTTTTCTGTCAAAGTTGTGTAAATGAATGATCATTTTGTAGGTGTGACGTATATAGTTTTGGGGTTATACTCTGGGAGCTCACTACATTGCAACAGCCGTGGGAAGGAATGAATCCAATGCAAGTTGTTGGTGCTGTTGGATTTCAACATCGTCGTCTTGATATTCCGGATGATATGGATCCTGCAATTGCCGATATTATTAGGGAATGCTGGCAAACGTGAGTGTTTTGGTTGCTTTTTGCGCTAACTATTCTCAAGATAACAGATTTTGTTTTTGAGATTCCAACAATTTGGACTAACCTCGAAGGAAAAACTCTTGCTTCTTTTAAAAATTATTTCCATTGCAGTTGAAACTTTCTAAAAACTAATGATAAGAATCTCAGTTCCTCTAAGCCGAAAGGAGTGAATTCCCATTTATGAAGTTGTGACTTCTTTTCTCATTTTCAGTTTTTGTCAAATCTTTTTACTCATCTCTGTATCATGCAACTTGTTTCCCTTTTCATTTTGGTTTCAGAGACTTTCTGCATTTGAGCTTAACATGCTTATGTGCAGTCATTTAACCAAAATATATTTGTGCTGTAGTTCAATTTGTTAGATTTATTTTGTCTCTGAGTTTTTTGTCTGTTTTAACTTTAATGATGGGCTGCATAGGTTTGCATTGTATAACAACTTGTGCCACTGTAATGGGTGGTAGGTTGTATGCTCTTTAATTTGTCTTCTGTAACTCCCAAAGAATTTACCAAATTCATTTTTGATCGAAAATGATATATATCCACAAGATGAAGAGCACCGGTACTAGTTACAAGCTAAAGGCTGTAAAACATGTTCCAACAATGGAGTTTTGATATGTATTATACAAACTGCCTGTGGTTGTATGTTTCTTTACCGCTGCTGATATGATATATTTGTACTTTGTTGAAGAGTGTATTTGTTTAGTCAGAGCTAAATTGACACTGGATTAATGACTGATGTTTCAAATTGTAGGGATCCAAAATTGAGACCAACATTTGGGGAAATCATGGCAGCTTTAAAACCATTGCAGAAACCCATTGTTGGTCCACAAGTGGCTAGAAGAAGTTTGCAAGAGAGGGGTCAGCGATCACAGGAAGTAGAAGAATAGGCATGCTAAATATAGGAACTTACGGATGCAGTTTACTGGATTGCCAGAACATGGTGACGAGTAAATGAGGTTGGTTAAGGATAAATGGCTCACCAACATATTGAGACGATTGTGATTCTTTCTTGTTTTTCTTTTTTGGGTTATATTCTTGTGAAGCAAATCTCAGGAGGGTTGTAAAAATTTGTTTCTTTTTTTTGTAAAATATTTCATTTCAAGTTGTAATCAATGTGTTGAGTTTTTGCATGCCATTAAATTACTCAACTGAAGAAGATGAAAATCATTTTGTCCCCTATAAAGAGATTTATATTCAGCACTAAGCATAGCATGCATGGCCTAAATGTTTTTGCATTGCAGCTTTTTATCTTTATCGTTGAAATTGTTGATCAAGTCCAATCAAGTTTTGCTGAAGAGAAAATTAAGTAAATATTTAATTGATGTTTGCTAATTTGTTGAGAGGATTCCGTGAAGCTCCTTTTCATTGGTAACAGTATTACGCATATTCCTCCCTCTTTCAGGATTTAACTTGAACGAACCAGAAGGCACTCTTACCTCTGATGCCATAAACATGAATCGTAAGCTATCATGTTGGTACCAATATCCTATTACAGCAATGTAATGTGTAGCTGCAATTGCGCGCAATACATATCCTTGACATAGTGATAGAATTATGCAGTATACACATTAGCTTGAATAAAGAACTGTTGTTCCAGTTCAGGTTCATTTCCAAGCAAAAAAGGATAAGGTAGGGACCAGTTACTAAATCCTCCATCATATCCTAGACAAGATAGTATCTTGGTAGCCTGAAAATGGCAACTTTCTTTTCATCTTCACCTTTCTGGTCCGACTAGACAATAACCGATCACTTCTCTTCATTATCGCATCCTCCCCCTCCTCCTCCTAAATGGCCATCGCAGCCACAATCTTCAACTCCTTCTACTCCACTGTTGACAACAAATTCATCTTCAACTCCTTCTACTCCACTGTTGACAACAAATTCATCTTCCGAGCAGCAGCCAGCAACTGTCACTGTTAAAATGCATCAACAAAGGCCAACAACTTCCAGCATCAATGTAGAGACCACTGACTGGATTGCCTCCAACTTAACAAGGCACTTCGGGCTCGGTGCTGGCCTTGCATGGGCTGCTTTTCTTGTATTTGGTGTGATCTCAGAACAGCTTAAGACCCAAGAAGCAGCAAACACAAGGTTTTTAGTTCACCTTCGTCTGTCTATTAACCGATATTCTTGTGTTTAATGCGTGTGTCTGTAGTATGCGATCCTCTATGATTTTGTTGCATAAACTTAAAAGAGTAGTAATATTTCATGGTGGTAATAATTGTGGAATCTATTAGCTGAAACTCGAGCTCCATTGGTAATAATTCCCTTCCCTGAAGGCATGCGCTTGGCTTCCAGTCCAGTATAAGATTGCAAGTGTGGAAGATGGTTGTAATTATGTCCTGTTTGAGGAACATGCATGTTACTGAGCATGTTTAAATCTAAACTTGCCCGCGATTATCTCTTAAGCTACATGAACTTATGCACGAGACTATAAAGAATGTAAAGCTCTAGTCGTCCTAAATTGTTAATCCAGTTACTGATATAGACATACACAACTGCAGAAACGTTGAGAATGAGGAAGAGATAGTATTGCCTAATGGCATAAGGTACATGGTACATGCTCCTCAAACTCACACCTTAAGCCATTGAAAGTTGAAACATACCCAACTTCAACCCTACGATTGGAAACAGGTACTGTGAGTTGAGGGTTGGCGGAGGCGCATCTCCAAGACCAAGAGACTTATTAGGGATTGACCTCAGGGGGGACAAGTACAAGCACGTGGAGAGATGTTTGTCGACACATTTGGTAGAAAGAAGAAACCATTGGGTCTGGCCTTATAACAAAGGAATGTGTGAAGGGATAGAATATGCATTGAGATCAATGAACTCAGGAGGTAGAAGGAGAATTGTAGTTCCTCCTGGCTTGGGATTTGGAGATACTGGTGTAGACCTGGGTACTGGTGTGCAAATTCCACCCTCTGCCACTCTTGAGTACATTGTTGAAGTTGAAACAGTCTAAATTTTACCAGCTTGAAGTTGCAACAGTCATGCTTCCCCATGTAAAAGCAAATTCAGAGGTTCTGAGTAGAAAATTCAACCATTAGGTTCGTATGTATCAACTATTTTTGTAAATTTGAATCCTTTAGAACGAAATTGAGAAACTTCAAAAAATAGGGTCTCCAAATCCAATAGTTATAGAAGATTTTAAAGGTGAAACCACGACATTAGTGAGCTAACACTTGGAATCAATTTCGCACTAATTGTACCACCTTGACTGAACTTGGATTCCTTTTTACCCGTAAGAAAATGTAAGAAAATTGTCATCAGAACATTAATCTGCCTAATCTTTTCCTTCTCACTTTTCATTCCTAAGCATCCAAGTCTCTGACGCTTAAAGCCTATTTCATAATTCTTAATCATCAGCAATAGCATAACAAAGGCCTTCGAAATTAAAAGAAATAAAACCAAGAATGTTAGGAAATTAGACTATTTCCACACTACTAGAATGCTAATAGAATAACACAAAATTTGATAACAGAGTTCGGCCAAAATATGCCTACGTCTTCGGAGCTACTGCACACTCTTTTTATTAGGAAGAAAAAACAACATTTACAAGTGTTTACACTCAACACTCAACTCACTAATGTTTACACACACTCTCAAACCCTTATTCTAATACACCCTAAAAAATTACTCACAAAAACTTACTATTCTAGTATTTCTCTTACTCACCAAAGGAGGAGAAAACTAGAAATTAATAT
>JAOTAX010000050.1:20158-50492 GCA_025629825.1 Erythroxylum guanchezii | reverse complement strand
TATGCATCTTCCAGTATTCGAAATCTGTGCCATCGAACTTATCGATTTTGTTGAGCATATCATCTGGTGCTATCACTCCCACTGGTTTCTAGTTCCCTATGAGGTAAACAACTAGTGAAGTGAACCGATTCAGTAATATCCAGGAAAGACCGTCAAATGGACTCCTAAGACAGTATTATCATTCCACATAAAATCCCAGGAAATGGTGGAGGGGTCACAAACAGTCCTACTTAAAACCCGACTTCCTAGACAGAAATTACGTACACGGTATATTTATCACAACCTGAGGTAAGTTTTCTGATGCAGAGGATCCACTCCTGTGGCAACTGCAGATCATACTAACTCTAAGCTTCAAGACACCCAAATAAAGTTTTTTGATGTAGAAGATCCACTACTGTGGCGACTACAGAACAGACTCACTTCTCCAAGGTTCTAATACTAATTGTTAAGAAATTATACTATTTCCATACTACTAGAATGTCAATAGAACAACACAGAATTTGATAACGGAGTTCAACCAAATTATGCCTACGTCTTCAGAGCTACTGCACACCTTTTTTATTAGGGAGAAAAAATAACACTTACAAATGTTTACACTTAACTCACTAGTGTTTACACATACTCTCAAACCTTTATCCCAATACACCCCAAAAAATTACTCACAAAAACTTACTACTCTAATATTTCTCTTCCTCGTCAAAGGAGGAGAAAACTAGAAATTAATATTTTGTTTACTTTTTTTTTTTTTTGATGATTATAAATGAAGAGGCAGGGATTTACTTACAGGTGTTAAGCCACCCGTCCCTTACTTATTTCCAATATGGAACAAAACCAACGAAGAAAAGTTCGTGACTTTCACAAACACGAACGCTGGACATGTCTCAGCCACAGAAACAATTCCAAAAAGATGGGACTTTGCCATTATTGAAAGAAGAAGAATGCACAGAGTCGCTGATACATATACTGTTGAGCAGCCGGCAAAAGCCAACTCCTTTTTTATCACCGAAATAGTCGTTAATGAGACCGTTCCTGTGTAATTATCTTAGACAAAAAAGCTAAAGGTAAACGGGAGTATTTGCCGTCTTCTACCCATCCAAATGGGAACCGTTATAGACTCTCATTTTCTGGCTCTCACTGCCTTTGTCACTGTAAGTCTGCCTTTTCCTTTGTCTTTCTGCTGAGGCTTGGAATTTATTGCATGGTTATTCTTCTTTGTAGTTGTTGATGTCGTTGTTGCTGCTGCAGGTGGGTTATCAGTTTATGTTCTTTATAATCACTGCTCTTCTCAAGTTTGATAAAGTCACTGACTTTGCTGGTAGTCGCTTCCATTAGTTTTTCTGGTTTGGTTATTCTTTTCTAGATTCGTATTTCCTATGTTTTCCTGTCAATTGTGTTGATGGATTGGCTGTAAATTTCGTTCTTTTCCATGTTCTTTTGGTTCTAGTTAAGAGGAAAACAGGTTTGTTAAGAAATGGCTGGATCAGAAGATATGAAACAACTTATATTTTTTCTTTTTTTTTTCTAATATCAGGAAGCACGAATTTCATCGTACTTGCTGTGTTGACTCTGGTTGTAAAAGGGTCATGGCATTTCAGACAGGTGAATGTCTCTTCTTGCAAGTTCACAATTGGTTTAACATTCCAGTGTCAATCTATCTAGACTTATGGAAAGTAGAGATCATATATTAGTAGTTGTACGATGAATCGGTTCTGAATTCTGTGAAGTCGGAATTGCTTGAGGAGAGCTATGGAAAGTAGAGATCATATAACTACCTGCAAAGCTTCTCACATTCTTTTAATCCGTTCTGCACATTAAATTTCTTTCTTGTTTTCTTTTAGTTAGAAGATTGGTGTTTGTAAACATCTCTTGTATGTTCTATAGCAATTGTCTTATTTCTATCGAAGAAAAGTAATCTATTAGGTCTACATTTTTTTCAACTTTCTTGGACTTATTTAAATGAATATTGTAATGGAACAAGCAATTTCTTACAAAGTGGAGAAGAGTTGCTCTATACCTTCATGAAGTTCTCTCCATTGCCTCTGAGCAACAATTAAAGAGGGAAGCAGCCATTAATGTTAGAGTTGCTGAAACATTTTTTTCTGAACCATGAACTTCATTTTATCGTTCGTTATCATAGTGTTGTATTTGTTGAATTGTGTGAAATATATTGAGGCTCATTTTAGTTTTCACCTCTCATACAGTGCAAATGGTTTCCTCATTTGATATTCCTCCTCTAACTGCAGGTAGTCTTGAGTTTGCTTGTCATAGTATGGGGTTTTCGTCTGGGATTGTTCCTATTGATGAGGTACTATTGACAAGGCATTGTTCTTGGCCTGTATGCTATGCTTCTGTCAATAAACTCTAATTTTTAGATTTTTTAACCTTCAGGCTTTCATAACATTATTCCAAAAGGATAATTTTCATAAAAAACATTATTCTAAAATAAATCTGAGTTTTGAAGTATGCTGGATGAGTGGGAAGTAGGTTTGGCTTGCAAGATTTACTTTTACACAATTGCACAACGCCAGTTTTTTCTTTTCTTCAATTATTCAAGGCTTTCAAATTCGGATCAATGGGGTAATGATCCATCAAACTATCATAAGACATCAACTCCGAACAACCAATTCAAGCTAAAACTTACATGCTTTGATAGAATGACGTATTAGATGGTCTTGTGTCACCTCGATTGAACCATTGTTAAGAAAATATGCTTCTGCTTGAAGGTAGACGTCTATGTTTTTGCATGTGAAATTATACTTATGGTAAAATTGCTACTAATTGACTCTGGATTTTGTTCTTGAATTCTGGTTCTGAAATGTTCTATACAGAATAATTCAATGGGGAGAGGACAGACGTTTTGATGAAATGCGTAACAATTTGGGGAAACTAGCAGTCTTCTGGACATTTCAGGTTTTTGAACATATCCTTTTTCTTTTTAGGAATACATCCATCCCCACATCTCAATACTCGATGCAGTTGTAGTTTGATGTTAACTTATGAAATCTCATGTGCTTAAACTTCCCTTCAGGCCATCTGGGTCTGGACTGTGAGCTTACCTCTAACAGTGGTCAATGCTAGCAATAGAAAGCCTCGTCTCAAGGCTGAGGATATCATTGGTTGGATAATGTGGTCCATAGGTTTTTCAATTGAAGCAACAGCTGATCAGCAGAAACTGGCATTTAAGAACTCCCCTGAAAACAGGGGAAAATGGTGCAATGTTGGAATGTGGAAATACACGCGGCATCCAAACTATTTTGGCGAGGTATGCTGTCTAGGCTTATTTACTATTATTGTGGAGCGAATGTTGCACAACTTTTCCTGTTAATGCATCTTAAAATCAATTGTTGTTGGTACTAAAATAACTTTGAGGTTTCTACTTCCTTTTATGGAAGAGTATTACCAAACCAAAATATCACTTCACTATTTTCTCCTTTCAAAGTAGATTTATTTACTCCGCAGGACCTCACAGCATCCTTGTTAACAAAGGATGAAACCTCTTTTCTCCTACTGGCTAGTTGGTATCTAAATCACAACTGCAATGATTATGGTGGGGAAACTCACCCATATCACCAATTTTGAAGATTTATTCATAAAAATTAAGATTTCTGTAGTTTCCAAGTTAGTTTGGATTTTAAAGGAGAGGATAAGTGCACTGGCTGGCTACATAGTAGAAGTTCATCTAAGGAATGAAACCTTAACTGCAGTAATTGCTCATTGATTTATCAAAAATGAGGAAGTAGCAAGTTGAAGTTTTCCTTTTAGTATTGGAGTTTTGCTGGAATATTCTACTAAATAGTCCATATACTCTCAAACTCCACATGACTTTCCTTGGTGTTCTCTTCTAGAGAAGGACTAAAAATGTTGCTTCTCAGATTTTCCTTTGGTGGGGAATTTTCGTGGCTTCCGCTACTGTGCTTGAAGGTGCTGAGTGGCTTGTAATAATTGGCCCGATCTTCCTAACACTCTTGCTTCTTTTCCTCAGTGGGATACCTTTACTTGAGGTTTGCTTCTCTTTTCTTAATATTATATCTTTATACCATAATTTGGTTAAGAAATTCAGGATATGCAACATACTGGAACAGGAATCTGCTGACAAAAAATTTGGGAATGTGGCTGCATACAGGGCGTATAAAAGAACGACAAGGTTAAACTCATTTTCTTCTTTCATTTTTTCTTTGTTTTCACTCTTTTCTTTTCTGGGGGAATCTTAACGATAAACCAACATGCTGTTTTTCAGCCCTCTTATTCCACTGCCCCCATCAATTTATGGGAACTTTCCTTCATGGTTCAAAACAATATTTCTCTTCGAGTTTCCTATGTACAATCGTAATCTTCCCAAAGAAGAGTCAACATGGTGAGATTAGACAACGGTGCTTTAATTATGTATGCAAACACAAATTGATCCATTGTGCATTTCTCATAATAATTGGTATATATTGAACTTATTAAATTAATTCATCCAACTTGAGGTGGAATTGCTTATTGTGAAGGTAGGATTTAGAGTTATTGCTATGTTTTGCTTGTCTACTGCATTTCATTCCAGGCCTTCTTTTTGACACAAAAGCACATTGCTATTTAGATGTGTGTGCATGTAGCGCTCATCTTTGGTTTTTCCTACTTTTTCCCTTCCATTCTTGGTTTCTTTCTTTTGCCTCATCCTCCTACTTTGTTCAGAATGTTCATATTCATTGGTAGAGTTTTTCTTAGAAAAATTTGGGACTTCTAATAAAAATAGCCCAAATATTTTGAATATAATTTATGCAACTTAGTGACAATCAGAGTTTTAGATATTGATCTGAATTGGTCAAGAGAAGGTAACTAGTATCCAAATGGGATTTGATATAGGTGTGTGCTTCTTTTGTCTAATGATATGGATGCTTTCTAGCGATGGAGAGATTGATGAAAATATAGTTTACTGGATCAGATTAGGGTGACTTAAATGAAAAAGTACATTAGGACTTTTGTGTGACAAGAAGATGCCATTCAAGCTTAAAGGTAAATTTTATCGCGATTAGGCTGGCCATGCTCTATGAGGAGGAGTGTTGGCTCATCAAATAAGTACATAGTCTAAGCTAATGGTAACGGAGATGAGGATGCTCTGTTGAATGTGCAACCTTACTAAAAGAGATAAGGTCGAGAATATAATGGTAAGAGACAAATTAAAGGTAGGCACTATTATTGAGAAATTAAGAGAGACAAGACTTAGGTAATTTGGGCATGTTAAAAGGAGGCACCTAGACAATCTCGTGAGAAGATGGGAGAATATTGTACTTAAAGACTGTAAGAGGAAAAAAAGGAGGCCTAAAAAGAATTGGGAGGAAGTGATAAAAAGTGATATGACAATGTTAGAACTTACCGAGGCTATGACCCGCGATAAAAAGCTTTGCGTATTAGTATTCAGATAAAGGATTCCTCATAAAGAGATCATTCTAGTTTTCATAAATCTTTTAACTCTTTTCTCTTGTAGTTAGCCCATACCTGGAAGCAGGTAGTAACTACTTGTTAGAGATTTAACCTAACAAGTACCTACCTTTCTTTAAATTATTATTATTATTATTATTAATTTTCTCATTATCATTATTATTATTATTTATAATTTTATTTTATTTATTATCTTATTATTATTATTATTTATTTTTTCCCTCTCTTTATATAGGCCATTTGAAAACAGCTTCTCTATTAGTTAAGGGTAAGACTGCGTATTATCGAATCTCCCCAGATCCCACGTTAGCAGAATTTTTACTGAATATTGTTGTTGGATGTTTCTTTTGTATAATTAGCTCTTTGTTAGGGCTGCTATTAGCAGCTTGGTCGCCTTCTAAAAACTATTTCTTCCATTCAATGTTACAAGAAATGCTTGAAAATTCCTTTTAAGCTTGAATAAAACTGCCACCAAAATTGATGCATCATCTCAAAACGGTTAAGGTTGCTTTGTGTTTAGCATCTTATGCACAAGTTTTATGCTTTCTAATGATTGCTGTGTCATGTGCACAGCCTACTTGAGCTACCTGAAAGTTGATTGCTTAGGGTTTGAACTCTGGAGGTATTTCATGCATCATTGGTCTTGTCCTCAATTTTGGAGTTCATCTTATTACTAGATTTGCTTATTTTTATTACCAGATTCTCCCTTTTTTCTTGTGGCTTCGATCTAAAAAAGACAGGCAAACTAGATTCTCTAAATTCTGGATTTAATTTTCACTAGTACATTCTGCCTTTTGCATGGCTTCGTTCTAAAATAGACTTCCATTTTGTGCAAGGTATAGACGAGCTGGGAAGAAATCCGGGACCGACTGAAGTTGAATTAAACTTTAGACTTTGGAGTTGATAGTTCCCTCTGCACAAGATGCGACTAAACTGTCCTCATTGCTTCTGATCTTTGTTTATGCTTCTGCCGTTAATAAGATGAGATTCAAGTTTTATCACAATTGTACCGTTAATCTTTTCAATTGATGAAATAAAGTAGTGGTCTTATGTTCAAGTAATGGCAGGCAATCAGATAGTACATTTAATCTGGCAATCAGGTGCAATCAGGTATCTTCCACATGAATTACAGACAAAATAGGGAGATATTTTGACTGGGGGGAAAAGAAAAAAAAGAAAATTTTGCATTTACATATAACTTTTCTGTTTAAGAAGATAGTTACAATTTACTACTGTTGACTAGGAGTCCTTGGAGATGTGTCAAATTAAGGAAGACGAGACGCAAAAAGAAAACGAATTATAAGCCTGCAGTGTTATTGATGTTCTCCAAGGAAACCACAGCACCAGATTTAAACTCACTTGATGCTTGTGAGCGTGACGTAAGAATATAAATGACCCAAAAGTGTAGACATACAAGATAAACCAAAGACCATAATTTTGCAGCAGGATTTCTCCTTAAAAACACTGCCCCAGCCAAAAATATGGCATCTAACTGCAGAAGCAAAGATCCCAGCTGTTTCTTTCCTGTGCGCATTTTTTCTTCAAATAATGGCCCCAACTTTGATTCAGACAAGTCCCTTGTTCCTGATTCTATATCTTTCGAGCTCATCATTGACTTATTTTCTTCCAGCAACCTTGAAACTGCCTGCAGAACCCTCATGAAAAGAAATGCAATGACAAAAATCAATTGGCCATCTTTTGTCGCCAATGGTAATAATATTGATACTTCGGTAAGATTATACCTCAATTCTAAAAAGAAGAGTTGCCTTCTCTGAGGAGAGAGCCTCAACCTGGTTAAATATGCAGATTTAAGCTGTTAGTATCGTATAAGCTTGTAATTGTTTTGTGAACATATATATAGCAGAAAAGTTGTGAATAAGCAAACCACACCAACATAAATCTCAATCATAGCTCTGCAACAAAATGAATAATAATTAATCATTAGAGTCTCAAGCCCTTGTTGATCCTTTAATATAAAGGTTGAAGTTTTGTAATCTTTTCCTGTCAATGAGAACAAGAAGTGAAACACTCTGGACATTAACATGAAAGGCAATCAAGTGCGCAGCTTTTGAAATCTTTGAACACAATAAGGTAAATGAATTATTAAAAGAAAACGAAGATAGTTCCTCATAGTATGGTCTGAATAGAATAGGAATCCCAAAGATGTAGCAAGATAAATTCATGGAATAAATTGCAGTGACTAATCTTTTCTGTTCACTGTAGCTGCAAATATGTCATATATCAACCAGTATTAAATTTTATCTTCCCGCTTCGTTTTCTCAGTGCACAAACACTGAAACCTTGCATGCTCGTGTGATTGCATTCTTGAAAAATATCTAAATGAAATTCACAACCTCCTCTTTTGGGGACAGGAAGGGGACTAGCTGTTAACTGAATCTTCAAAGCCAACACTACTTCAAAGGTACTAGATGCCAACCCTTAAAGGTAGACGTTACTAAGAAGAATGTTTAACATAAAAACCTGGGCCTGTTTCTGAATTAGATGATCAGTCAACTGATTTAGCCTTCTCTTGAGTTCAATTTCCACTTCTGTTGGATCCTCCATCTCCTTTCTTGTCATTTCAATATTCACTTCCAGCTTCTTTGCCTGGAGTACAATATAACAGATTAAATTTGTAAATTTAAGTGACCAAATGAAGCAGACCCATGCTGTGATGGAAACAAACATAAATAGAATGATCCGCCCTAGATATAACAACTAGCAGCATGAACCCCTACGTATTTGTCAATCTTGGCTTCCACAATCATCTACTGCCACTAGTGAAGAACATTGTCCTTAATGTTGTGCTTGGCTCGACACTAACAAAAATGATCTTTGCATTGGGATAGCAAAGCCTCTCCTAAAGCTCATACATTAGCTTTGTCCGCAGAAAATAAAGGTGTTAACAAGTTGAACTAGTCATAATAGGGATTGCAAGTTAAACTGTGTTATTTTATATATCTTCATTAACTCTCACCAAGAACTTAAAAGCGAAAAAACAAACTAAAATCTAAATAAAAGCTCTAGTTTTAGGAGATTGAGTTATAAACATAGCATAATGCTGTCCGTAAGCATTAAAAGAAGACTAGGGTGTCATATCAACGGTGCACACATATGGAGCAACTTTAAATTGAGGAATATAGCGTCAAACCATTTGAGCTAACCTGATCTTCCAATTTTGTAATTTTATCCATTAGGCAAGAATACTCTGCTTCAAGTGCTTCACGTTCAAGTTCAGCTCCTTTGGAAGTTGCCAACTAAAAGTTTTCAGGAAAAAAAAGTTAAAAACGGGCCAAGTTTTATGTAGCACCATGAAAGGACTGCAATGCCCTCTAGATCCCAGCTAATACACAGAGATCATAACTGTAAAATTTTTACCCACTTGATCCAGGTAAGTTCCAGAAAAATGTGTCTTCGAGATTCTCCTCCTTAGTTCTACAATGAAAAGAAGCTTAGGTAATGCATAAACAAATTTAGAACAAAACAAAAGATATAATCCCTCTCATCTATTATCTGAAGTTAGTATAATAAACCAATTCAATGAATGCTAAAATTCATTCATAATTGGAGTTTACTTGGGTAGATTGTATAAGTTGCCCTCATAAAATATCAGGAATAAACGATAAATATTTAGGTTCTTTTACAAATTCTTCTCTTCAGATTCATGATTGCAAAAGATAAAAGTAGACCAGAGTGACTATATAAGTTTGAAACTCGATAAGGTAAATGTATTTTCACTAGACACATCTCCCCTTCCCTCTATATGTCATCCATTTTACAAAAGCATAGCATAAGAAACCAAGCTTGACATGCAAAAAATTTGACCAATTAATAAGAAAACGTCCTTCATTGAAACAAAAGGTGCTAAAGAAAACATAAAATTTCCAAAAGAGAACCAACTCTTATAATTGTTAAAATCACCTCTGTTCAACTTTGGAAATTTGATTCTTGTTTCTTGTATTTCTTGTATTCTCAAGTTTCATCTCATATATCAGTTCAATTGGTTGCTCTAGTACTACTGCAACTAAAAATATACAGCACAATCCATTCTACCTGGAAATGCTTGCACAATAATATGAAATAGAGAAAGAAAAAAAAAGAGAAGAAAAGATTGTCTCTAGATTAGTTTAAACAGTAAAATCCAATATAGCACACCTTCAAGGGCCGCTTCTTTTAATTCAAGCTGTTGTCGTAGCTCAGCAACTTGATTCATCTGGCCAGTAAAAGATGAAACAGTTAGTAAACTTGCAAGCAACCAAGCAAGTTTGTCAGAGTAAGGACAGCTGAAAAATATCAATTCCCAAGTGATAACAGTATATTTTCTATTCCAGAAAAAAAATCAGGTTAGTATGTTGATGATGATATAAAAGACATAGCCTAATCAAACTCCAATCAGTTTCATCTAATTTCAACATAGCAGCTAGAAATATTACTATTATTGTTTTTATCTAAAGCACTATGGAACCACATTCTGTGGTTCTCACAACCAATGTTTATCAAAGAATAATCCCTTCACACCCACTCTTCTCTTTCCCACTCCTCCCAACTCTCCCAAAATTACCCCAGAATAAAGCAAAAGTTGACTTCATATCTAATAGTCCTTTTCATTTTCTTCTGTGTGTCTGTTCTTTTCGGATGTACACCAAACAGCACCTTTAGCTGTATCTTCTAGAACATAAGGTATACTAGTGCTTTTAGGGAGGGAAGAATATTCATCATAAAACTAGCTGAAACTTTTATAACTTACTCGTGAAGCAGTTTCATATACTCAATTATTTTACATAAAAAAAAATCTCAAGTACATTTCAATGTTCTCTCGAACATAATCAATGCAACGAACATGGGTAGGCACATCAATCAAGCCTTACATGCATTTTCTCCATACCTCTAATTCAAGATTCTTCTGTGCAGTAGCAAGAGATCTAGCAAGATCAGCATTCACAGCCTGCAATCACATCAGTGTTTATAAGTAACTAAATTCAAAGATTATACACTATCTGGTTCAACATCTTTGTCAGCTGTTTTCAACTGCTATAGTCCTGATTCCTGAACGATAGACTGTAGGTCAGTGAAAAGAAAATCTTAAGAATCCTCATTCACAAGACAGTATACCTCAACTTTAGCCAAACGTGAAAGGGCTTCCATTCTGGTGTTATTATGTTTCTGCTTTTCTAATTCAACAGCTTCCATTGTTTCCATCGTGGTCATCTGCAGCTGCGAAGCCTAAGACAGGCAATATTAACCACATAAAATGTCAGCAAATCAAGGAAAGTTTGGAAAAAAGAGCATCGGAGAACCAATACAACATGAATAATGCTCCTCAAGCATCAAGAACAGCTAAAATTGCAGTTTCCACCTGTGATAGTACTTTAAATCCTTAGAAGTGAGGACTGCCACCTAGAATAGATTGTATACTGAATTTAAATCCTCAAGAAAGATATTCGTGACCTAAAATTAATGCATGTAATCTAAATTGGTGAATGACACCAGTTCTCAGAACAGGGAAATATGACTGTACAGCAGCCATAAATCAGCCGAAAATAAAATAACATATGTCGCACTAGAGTTTAAAGCTTTATTTATAACTTCACCTCTTGTACTTGTTGTTTAGCTCTTTCCTCAAGTATCTTCTCCAAGCTTTGCTTCTCCCCTTCCAATCTGGCAACCATATTCTCCCGCTCTTTGATGGCCTCCACTGCTTTAGCAGCGGCTCTCTCAGCCAAAATCTTCTCCCTCCTCTCTCTTTCTCCTTCACTCTCAGAGTCAGATGTTGAACCTGAATCACTACCTGAATCAGAACCCTCATCACTTGCTGAAACGGAAGCTTGTTTTGGATTATCAGAGACTGTACTTCTAGGTACAACACTAGTGTCACGTTTCCCTTTCACTGTACTTGTTAACTGATGATAAACATCAGCCACTGCCTTCCTCCCATCAGATACTTTCTCTAAAAATTCTGAGGACTGATCATTTTGGCTTGTTGCTCGCAAACTGTCCAACTCAATGACATCCTGAGATTCACCATTCACTCCAATTCCATCATTACTTTTCAATTTAACCATTGTGCTGCCTGCCTCCACATCCTTACGTTTCAACCCTTTCCCATCAGAAACCTTACCACTACTCTGCAGTTCAACACTGGAAAACCTAGCAGATAAGCTAGATTCATCTCCATCACATGGTTTCCCATTCAATTTAGTCCCGAATGTGATGTCAGGCTTCTTCTTAGACTTAACCCAACCATCAGGTAGTTTATTATTCTTCTTGTTCCTATCTAGCGTTGACAAATTCGATCCAGAACTCACAATCCTCCCACCATTCTTTAAACCACGAATCATAGAAGCCCCATTACTACTGCTACTACTGTTACTACGAGTAGACATCGCCGAAGGGTTATTACTAGGGGTGCCAAGCAACTCAGTCCAATCACTATCACTTAGCGTAGTTGGCTTACCTTTAGGCTGCGGACTACTGGAAGCCTCCTTCTCAGCATTATTAACTCTACTACTACCATTATTATTACTATTATTAAAAATACCATTAGCCACATTGCTGACACCAGGATCAATCTTCAATTTTCCCAAGTATCCAGTATCATTGCTGTTGCAACCGTCGGCGTCGTAGATTGTTGTCTTCTTCTTTAACTGGTCTTTTAGAGACACGTTGGCTCCAGTTTTCTGTGGGACATGGAATCTCTGGTCTTCAGATCGCAAAGCCTCATTCTTCTTCAACGATTCCGCCGCTTGTTGATCGATCTGATTCACCACCATAATTTCTTACATCATAATTCAAAACAGGATCTTTTTTGAAGGAAAAATAAAAAGAAAGAAAATTTAAGACAGAGAAAAAAAAATGCCTGTTCAAAGAAGGTCTCGGCGACTTTGAGCTTGGAGGAGATCCAATTGGCCATTGTCGCTGTTTTTCTCGATCCTCCGATCAGTTGCTGTTGGCTCTGTCCAGCATTTTATGAAAATATTTAAGAGAAAACTAATCAAAATTTTAATTTGGGAGATGGTGAGATTTGAGTAGAGGAGCAAACGCGAAAGGAGTGGGATGACGACGATGGAACACGGAAGGCTCTCGCTAGCTTGACTGTGTGGCAGAAAGCTCTTGAACGACCGTAAGCAGTTTTGCTGTAAATCGGTTTATAGCGTGGAAGATCTTGATTCGTCCGTCACGGAAACGGGAGCCTACGACCGAGGTACCTGTAGCCGTAGGAATGCTTGCACGTGATGTAACTCGCACCACACGTGCCTGACTAGGACTCAACAAAAGCAAGGAACTGTGTTTGGCGTGGGACTTAAGACTAGGATAATATCGAATGGAAATAAAATTGGTATCACCTAAAGATAGATAAGAACAAACAACTGTAACTTTGAATGAAAACTATGTTTGTTGTACATAAATTTATTAAAATTACATCATGTAATTATATTTGGAGAAAACTTTTTTTAATTTATGTAAGTTATTCAAAAACCTTTTAACTTTAATTTTATAATTTTAATCTTATTATTTAAGTGACTCCTATAATATTTTGTATTATATCTTAATTCAATTATTAAGAAAATACATCAGTTCATCATTGTTACTTAGCAAAGTTTCAAACGCTTGCTGAAGAATTTATAGGCTAATAGTTTAACTGATGTCTTGAAATTCTATTCATAATTGTTTTTTAGAAATAATATTTACTTTATTTAACTATCAATTTTTACATTTTAAATCTCAACATTGTATTTTGAAAAAAAAAAAAGTCACATACGGATTTATCTTTTTCCAAAAGAACGCTTCTATAATGCTATTATCGCATTATCTTTGAACTAGAATTATGGGGCATTTGTTGGACAATCATGCCAATGTCAGAAATCTGCTGTGGTTTTAGTTTGCAGCAAAAAACCATTGATTTGTAGATTATGCCTATACAAGGTCTATTCTCGAAACCCTTTTTCTAAACCAAACAGCTGGGTTTCGAGACTCTTAAAAAATGAAATAATATCAGCACACAAGCATGTATGTATAACGCAATTGTGACCATAGTTTAGTGTAAAAAACGACAACAAAAAAACTTGGATTACACAAGCAAGATGTCAAGTACAGCAACCAGCCTGTTTAGTAGCAGCAGTTACTTCATCAATAGCGAGTACTTTTCCTAGTGGAACAGAAACGGTCTTAGTGGCAATTGTTTTGTGGTTGATTTTAGCTTCTAAACTCGTTCGGGTTGTCATTTGGTGGATTTTGTTGATCATTCCTAAAAATGCTTCCTCAACGTTCACGTTATCCAAAGCTGATGTCTCCATGAAACAAAGGCCATCAGTCACTGCAACATTTTTACCTTCTTCTTCATCAACTTCCCTGGAATGACCTAAATCTGATTTGTTCCCCACAAGAACCACCACCATATCTGAGCATCCGAATTCCTTGAGCTCTTGCAGCCATTTCTTTACGTTATCAAATGTAGCTCTCCTTGTAATGTCATACACTAGCAGAGCACCTAACGCTCCTCGATAATATGAACTTGTAATGGCTCTAAACCTGCAACCAAATCCTACCATTATTTTTTCACATCACATTAAATTTCTTCTTTTTTTTCCCCCCCGAGGTTTGTCCAAAAGAAGAGGCTTAATTACCAATGCCACCATTCTAATTGCATCACTCTGATAACTAGCCAAATAGTATATTAATAATTAGAAATACAAACGAGACCGTAAATTAGAGCAGAATTATGTAAACAAGTGCCTCCTTTACTTTGTTACATCGATGAGAAGCCAATTCATTGTGAGACAGGAGGGAATCCCTGTTTAATTTAAAGCTAATTGAAAGGTTACCTAACTTTGTTATCATCAACTTGGGCTTGGGAATCAAAAACAGCAACAGTAAGTTCAACTTTTTTACATATAGGAGAATGTTTATGCTACGTTTGATAAGATGAGACGAGATATGGAAAAATTTTAGAATGTAATGAAATAGAGGGAATGGTGAGGGAGTAAAATATAAAGTATTTAACAATCATAATATTGTAAAACGTGTATAGTAAAATGTAACGAATTACAGGAGGATAGTTGCATACCTTTCTTGCCCAGCAGTGTCCCATATTTGAGCCTTGATGAGCTTATCACCAACTCTAACATTCCGGTAAGCGAATTCAACCCCAATCGTTGGCTTAGAATCTAAACGAAACTCGTTCTTCGAAAATCTCGACAGAAGATTCGACTTACCAACTGCAGAATCTCCAATCAGAACTGCTTTAAACAGGTAATCGCACTCTTCATCGTATGCGTGAGCCATAGTTTTGAGTATATCCTCTCTCCCTAACATATACAGTTGAGAGCGAATGCCTACACAAGCTGTGGAAGATTCAAAGAATAGATACAACTTACAAGAGATGGGTTCTAAATTCATAAAACCAAAAGGTATATATGGTTCGTTATTAATGATTCTTGAGTTCTGTTTTGAAGCGTATTAACATGTGAGACAAGGGATATGGAGAGACATGATGCTGTTCTTATGAGTTATGATGTTGTCAAGCGCAAGGTCGACTTAATTCAGTATACAGTGACATGTGTGGTGAGAAATCACAAAGGAAGGTTGATTGATGAAGCTCTACGTGCGTGCTATAATTAATACGTGTGACTTGAGTAAGAACTGAATGTTTTGTAATTGGTCTGTTCCATATTTATTTTTGAGCAGGCAGTTGTCCTACCGAGGCTAGATTGATGAACCATAAAGATAATGTTTGGTTGCTGAAGTTATGATGGTTAATCATATCTGCTGGAACTCAAGCAAGGGTTCGGATTTGGCCGAATAAGTAGGTAATAAGTTTCTTTTCCAATAACTACCAAAACCAAAGAGTAAAGAGTCTAATTTAAACTCCCTCTTATCCAAAATCTAAATTATTTATAGAAAAAAGTGCTTGAATTTATAAATTCTTTTGTTTTTGTATATGGAAAATAAGCTTGACAAATATTTAATAGATATTAAAAACACCTCTTTTTTACTTATTTTGTAATAAAATATGATAAACCATTGAATTATTGTAAAGAAAATTTTGAACTTACAGAGACTGTAGTTTTGTTATAACTTATTCCATTTTAGGAATATTTATTTACAAAATAATAAGGTGAGTAGATCTAGTAATTGATTGGATGTCAAAGATGAGATTGCGACTTCTTTTTTTGTTTAGTAACTAATCTAGATTAGGTAAATCAATGTGCAGGGTAACTCAATTTTCACCCAAATGGCTTTTTATAGAAGAAGAAAAATTACTTCGATACTAGAGGTAATGTTGTGAACTACAGTATAGTATGCCTTTACTTCATATTTAGTAACAGTAATGAAGAAGTGAAAATGAGAATGTAACTTTGATTCATTCATTCTTACCTGTTTGGTTATTAGAGATGGTTAACAAATTTATAATGGATTTTAAGTAATCTTGAATTTTTATTCTTAAAGAGGTTGTAGATACAGTAAAACTTCTATAAATGAATATTTTTGGGACCTCAAAAATTATTATCTTATACGGAGTTATTAATTTATCGATAAATGAATATTTTATTAATTTATCGATAAATCAATATTTATTAATTTGTAGAATAATTTTTATTTTGTACATTATATCTGTCAAATTAAACAATTAATTTTTTTCGTAACTAAGAAAAGAAAATAAATAAACAATTAATTAATGATGGTGCATTGTATCTAAATTAATCTTGTCAAAAATAAGTTTATTAATCTTAAGTTAGCGTGATTCAAAATAAAATGCATGTAGGTATATTAGAATATGAAGTGTTGTGAATTGTTTCAAGTACACAGTACTATATAGAGTTTATTAATAGATACATGTACTTTAACTTCATATACCAAAATATAAAAATTCATATATTATATCTTCTCTTCCATAGCTACTTATTTGAAAGGTATAAAAAAGTCTACGCCAACTGATGAGATGAGAAAAGCATTAAGTGAGTACAAAAATCAGCATCTCTCTTCAAATCAAAAAGATTTGCAACAGTGGATTCAACAAAAGTTTGATTTCTCTATTAGTCAATCAACAATATCAAATACTCTTAAAAGGTCAGCAGAGTATTTGTCAAAAGAGATAACAAATACCAATGTTAAAAGGCACAAATTAGCAAAATATCTTGAATTAGAAAAGGTATTGTATGAGTGGTTTCTCCAATATCAAGAGAAAGTAAGCAAGAGAGTTTCTACAGAAGATGTATGGTGATGCAAATCCAGAATTTAACTTCTCAAGTGGTTGACTAGAACGGTTCAAGGCGAGACATGAGATTAAGTATTATAAAAGGTTTGGTAAAAGTGGTTCAGTTGTCATGGAGAATATTGAAGAAACTGTACCTGAAATTCGAGCTAAATTGGACAAATTTTATTGGAGGGATACCTGTAATATGGATAAAATAGCTTATTCTATCGTTTGCAAGCAAATCATTCACTAGCTATAAAGCAATTAGAAGGACGAAAAAAGGACAAAGAAAGACTTACTGTTGCTGTTTGTTACACTCGGAATAGTTCAGATAAAGACTTACTATTGCTTAGTTCAGATAAAGACTTACTGTTGCTTAAGCATGACGGTAACTTTGCTAGTTTGACCAAAGAGTTGACTCACTTGAACAGCCTTCTTTCTTTTGAACATAACTTCTTCTCCCGACCTCCAAATGACATGGGACTTGAACCAATGGATTTCTAACACATTTTTCTATCCATTCACAAAATTTTGTAGCATTATTAATTGAATTGAGAAAGATTGATCAAATTAAAGTGTGGAATCTGTTGGAACAGTAAAATAGGATTATTTTTCTGAACACACTTCAATATTTTGATTATATCTAGATATATAGGAGTCCAAATGAGATAATTTTTAATTTTGAGTAAACTAGAGATATAAGCCTACAAATTGTCTCAAGAAGTCTAATTTTGATTCATTCTCTAAGATATTGAATTTCTGGATGGAAGTTGTACATAGTACACTGTTTTTGGACATGGACAACCCGATAATGTTTGAGGCATATCTTCCAAATTACTGAACCAAATTGAGTGATTTTGATGTCAATAGAAACTCAAAACATTGGAGAATAATTTCTAGAAGGAAGTGTTGCCTAATTTTGCCATTTACCTTATCAGATTTAGTATGCAAAGTTGACCCGTATGTATATGAGAAGAAAATTCTGAAGTGGTCAAGGAAGTTATGAAATTGTTTTGACATTGCTTTATTAAGATTCAAATCATAAGTACCTATGGTATTAATGAGGGCTTTTATTTCTGAATGATTTGATCATAAGGATCTCCATAAAGTACCCTAGAATTGTCATTGAACATGTATTGCGCATATTTCATATAAGTAGATGTGCATTAAGAAATATTTATACAATTGTGCAAAAGTGTGATATCTGTAAATGTGCTTTGTATGATATAGAGGAGCCAAGTGGATGCCAGACGGACATTGCCGAACCATCCAGGCAATAGCATATTGGAGCGTTTTGTGAGTCAACCTAGATGATTTCCTAGGATTGATTTGATTTGAATTGAATTGATTTGTTAAACTTCCAATATTACTGAACTGTTGTGAATTATTTCTAAATTCTGGACTTGAAGTCTGAGGAGTTTATTAGTTGGACATGTATTGGAAGTATTCTGATTTGCTATGAATTTCTGAATAACTTTTGATTCTCAACAAAAGTTGAATGCCGAACTTAGGTCCGATGACTATGAAAATTCTGTCTGAGCATTCGTATAAGATTGTGATATATGAGATATTCCGTAATTGATGCATTTCATAAAATGCATGCTCAGATAAAGGCGTTGTGACTTGAGTAGCCAGTTTGAAGCGCTTCTACGTAGAGCTTTGCTTTGTGATATATGTGTGTGCACGTAGAGCTATGCTCCGTGATTCTGTTCTGACTGAGCCCTATAGGCCAGTATCTGTATAAGTTTGTGATAGGCACTCAGTCACAACAATAAGAACGAATGTAAGTCTAATGCATATAACATTCATATAAGATTGAAATTCATGAATGATTTCCAAAGCTGTGATGAGTGACCATATGTTATGCCATGTTGTGTGAATATTTGAAAAATAATTATATGTTCCGAATGAATATCTATGATATATGTGATATGTGTATGTAATCTGGTGGATTCATCAATGATGGTTCACTCATTGAGTTTGCAAAACTCATCAAAAAATACAATGTGGCTTTTCAGGTACGAGACAGGAGACCTAGTTCCTTAGTCAGGATTTAAGGGATCTTTTAGATAGAGAAATGGCTCAGAGGTCTATCAGCTGACACTAGAAGTGCTGTAGCATTTATTTTGTAGTTTTGTTAAAACCTATAAGAGGTTTTGTACATATGTGTATGATGGAAACAGTGTAAGAAGTATGAATGAATGCAATCAATGGTTTTAAAATTTAGTGACTTTTGAGTATGTTAGATGATACCATGTGTAAGTTGGATTTGCTTTTGCTCCAACATACCATTATTATAAGGTATGTATTTGAATGTCCTTCGGGTATTCGGGTATTTGCATTATGGTAGTGGAATGTTGCATTTTTGGTATCAGAGTATAGTTTGACATCTTTAGGGATTCAATATGATTCATAGTGAGAGATTCAGACAATGATTATAAACTTTGTTTGTTATATGTCACCTTCAATAGGAAATCTGATTGGTGAGTCAGCTGACATAGAGTCTGTAGCAGCCAATGTAGAGTCTCTTGTACCTGGTTTGCTGGGATGCCTCCAAGAATTCCCGTGAGGCGGGAAAGGAGATATGATAAGCTGAGGAAGCAAGAGGCTGTAGACTTCTACGGAAGTACAGACCCGGCTGAAGCAGAAGGGTGGTTTGAGCGAACTGAAAGAGTGTTCGATCATATGGACTGTGAGGTAGATGAGAGGTTTTATTATGCAATCTCACTCCTACAAGGTCCCGTATGTCAGTGGTGGAAGATTATTTCGGGCAGTACCACCAGACCTTATAACTTGACCTGGGAGGATTTCCTAAGAGTGTTCCGAGAGAATTACATGCTAAAGATCTACATGGATTGGAAGATAGGGAGACGGAGTTCACTATAGATATTGTTCTAGGCACCGCTCCTATATCAATTCCTCCATATAAGATAGCACTTGTTGAACTGAAGGAACTGAAAACATGGATATAGGAATTGTTAGATCAGGGTTTCATCAAGCCTAATGTGTCACCTTGGGGAGCTCAGGTATTGTTTGTAAAGAAGAAAGATGGAACCCTGAGATTGTGTATTGATTATTGGTAGTAGAATCAGATAACATATAAGAATAAATATCCACTGTCGAGGATTGATGACTTGTTTGACTAGTTATAGGGAGCTTAGATGTTCACAAAGTTAGACTTGAGATCGGGATATTACTAGCTGAAAATAGCTGAGGCAGATGTTCCTAAGAGTGCATTTAGAACCAGATATGGACACTTCGAGTTTCTGGTAATGCCATTTGGATTGACTAATGCTCCAGCGGCTTTTATGGCTCTGATGAATAAGGTATTCCAGCCTTATTTAGATCAGTTTGTAATTGTCTTTATTGATGACATTTTGATGTACTTGAAATGTAGAGAAGATCATGTGGCACATTTGAGAATGGTTCTTCAGACAATGAGGGAGAAACAGCTATATGCCAAGTTCACTAAGTGTGAATTTTGGGTTGATCAAGTAGCACATAGTATCTAGACAAGGCATTCAGGTAGACCAAAAGAAAATAGAAGCAGTAATGAAGTGGGAGGCTATGAAGAATGTGTCTGAGATCCGGAGTTTCCTTGGATTAGCTGGGTATTACAGAAGGTTTGTCGAGAGATTTTCACTGATTTCGGCCCCTTTAACAAAACTTCTGAGAAAGAATGTGCCTTTCAGATGGAGTGAAGATTGCCAGAGGAGTTTTAAGGAGCTTAAGCATTGGTTGACTACAGTACAGGTGTTAGCTATTCCGTCTGGTTCTGCAGGTTATGTTGTGTACAACGATGCATCACATCAAGGTCTAAGATGTGTATTAAGGCAGCATGGTAAAGTAATAGCATATACATCGAGACAGTTAAGGTCTCATGAATTTAATTGTCCAGTTTATGATCTAGAACTTGTTGCAGTAGTATTTTCTTTGAAAATTTAGAGACACTACCTATACAGAGAGACTTTTCAGGTGTTCACTGATCATAAAAGTTTGAAGTATCTGTTAAGCCAGAAGGAGTTAAATATGAGACAGAGGAGATGGTTAGAATTGTTAAAAGATTATGATTTTATAATTGAGTATCATCCTGACAAAGCTAATGTTGTAGCTGATGCATTGAGTAGGAAATCATATAGAAGTGTGGCACAAGTACAAGTATCGAGGTTACCTAGCCTAGTTCAGTTGAGGGCACTGAATGTTGATTTGAGTTTGGAGCAGAATGATACATTGATAGCTACTTTGAAGTTAAGACCTTTTTTGGTTGAACGAATTAAAAAGGCTCAGAGCAGAGATCCAGATTTAGTGAAGTTAATTGAGAAAATGAAAGTGAATCCGGATTTTGAATTTGAAGTGAGAGATGATACTTTGAGGTTACAGCAAAGATTTTGTGTGCCCAATGTTGATAATTTTAGGAAAGAGCTTTTGGATGAATCACACTTAGCAGCTTATGCTATGCATCCTGGTATTACCAAGATGTATAACACACTGAAACAACATTATTGGTAGCCTGGTATGAAAAAGCAAGTAGCAGAGTTTGTGTCTAAATGCATAACTTGTCAGCAGGTTGAGGCTGAGCATCAAGCTCCAGTAGGGAAATTACATTCGTTACCTATTCTGGAGTGAAAATAGGAACGAATCACGATGGATTTCATTATGAGTTTGCCCAAGACTCCGAGGCAATATGATGCCATTTGGGTCATTGTGGATAGACAAACCAAATCGGCTCATTTCTTGTCAATAAGAGAAATCTTTTGCTAGATCAGTTAACTCAGCGATATATGAATGAGATTGTGAAGTTGCATGGGGTTCCAGTGTCTATGGTCTTAAACAGGGATCCTAGATTTACCTCGAGATTTTGGGGTAATTTACAAACAGCTTTGGGTACCAAGCTGAATTTCAGTATGGCTTTTCATCCTCAGACAGATGGTCAGAGCGAGAGAACGATCAGGACTGTCGAGGATATGCTCAGAGCTTGTGTTTTGGAGTTCCAGGGAGCATGGAATAAATATATGACTTTGATTGAATTCGCCTACAATAATCAGTATCATAGCAGTATTGGTATGGCTCTATATGAGGCGTTGTACGGCAGGAAATGTGATTCACCTTTATATTGGGATGAAGAGGGTCCAGGAACTGTTGAAGGCCCAGAATTGATTCAGGATACCGTTGATAAGGTAAAATTGATCCGCAGCAGAATTGAAATAGCACAAGATAGACAGAAAAGTTATGTGGATCAACATAGGAGAGATATGGAGTATCAAGTTAGTGACAGGGTATTTTTGAGAGTATCACCTTGGCAAGGTGTACTGAGATTTGGCAACAAGGGTAAGTTAAGTCCGAGATATATAGGTCCATATGAGATAATTGAAAGAATCAGACCATTGGCTTATAAGTTAGCCTTACCTTCGGAAATGACTCAGATACATAATGTGTTACATGTAAGCATGCTTAGGCGATATCGGTTGGATCCAACTTATGTGATACCGACTCAGGAGATTGAAGTCTCTAGTAATTTGAGCTATGTTGAGGAGCCTGTGAGGATAATTGATTACCAGAATAAGCAACTGAGGTGCTGAGTGATCTCAATGGTTAAAGTCCTTTGGAAGAATCATTCGAGTAAGGAAGCCACATGGAAAACGAAGGAGCATATGAGGAATTAGTACCCCTACCTATTTGATCATTCAGGTAAGAATTTTGAGGACAAAATTTTGTTAGGAGGGGAGAATTGTAACATCTCGTTATCCATGTTAAGGCTAGAATTGTGAATTATGAAAAATTAGGAAAATGCACATTATACATAAATTAATTGTGACATACACATTTTTCTTGCACATTAATATTACTGTATAAGCGTTCATTGACATTTCCAGGTAAAATTGAGTTAGTAAATGTGATTAAAATATGTTTAGGCAATTTTGGTATTTTTTAGGATATTTTGAAATTTTTGGTGAAATTAGAAAAAATATTGATTTATGGGCTAATTATATAGTGACAAGTGGACTGATTGAATTTTGACGAATGGCTTAATTATAGTGTGATAAGTGTAAATCATGCAAGATTACACTTGTTTATGCTGGGATTAAAAAAAATCACTATAGCTTCTAGTATTCTTCGAAAACATACAGCAGAGAGCTTTCTATTGTTCATCACTATATTGAACTGTTCTCATTGAGTTATCTTGACTATTGGGAATAGCCTTATCCAGTAAGGGGTCCTGATGATGTTTGTTTTACAGTGTAGAAATCAACATGCATGCATGGATTTGTGAAGTTTGGTTTCGGTATTAAATAAATTAGATGATTGATTTGAGGATTAGAAATTGTTTAACACTATGTTGAATGGACTCTGGATTGAGAAATATTTATATACTCTATTCTGGTTTTGAGAAAACCGAAACTATACATGAATGCATTTGTGTTTCTTATGTATCAGTAGAAAGAGAAACAAAATGCAGAAATTTAAAGTTGCATGTGTAATAATCGGATTTGATGTTCAGTGTGGAGTTTGGATTATTGTACTGTCTATGTGTACTGATGAGTTAAAAATGAGCTAGAGAAATTGTTTGCTAGTTATTGGAGTTAACTTATGAAAGACTGAATTTCTGGAAAAAAAAAAAAGTTTACAGTAGAGGGAGAGAGAGGAAGAATAATGGAGAGTTGGATTTTTGATCTGAAACTTCTGTGATTTTTCTGTACTGACCTAGAGAGATATTGATAAAATATCTACAACTAGTTATAGATCTTTCTTTTATCTTTCCAGTGATATAAAGTTTGTAAATTTTGGAGTTCTGGATCAAAAGTTATGGAGTTTGGAAGTTGAGTTTGTGGATTCTATTGCGGGTTGGAATAGTCTGTAGTGTTTTTAGCATAACTTGCAGAATATCAAACCAAATCGAATGAAACTGGTTTCATTTGAAAGTTAAGACATAAAGGAATAATTGTTTAGCAGAAAATTTGGCCTAGATCCTTCGTTTGCATTGTCAAAATGATAGGATAAAAGTGACCCAAAATTTTATTTTGGAAGGAGCTAGAGAAATTGGAAGAGAGAAAGAAGATGCAATTCGTAGTTGAGTAGAAGTCGCCGTCGTGCTTAAGCATGACGGTGACATTGCTTGGTGGGTTGGGAAGTCACCCTCATGGCTTGTGCTTAAGCACGAGGGGTGACATTGCTGAAATTGATTGGAAAGCACCGTCGTGCTTAAGCACGACGGTGACTTTGCTAGTTTGACCAAAGAGTTTACTCACTTAAACAGCCTTCTTTCTTTTGAACATAACTTTTTCTCCCGACCTCAAAATGACATGGGACTTAAACCAATGGATTTTTGACACATTTTTCTATCCCTTCACAAAATGTTGTATCATTATTAATTTAATTGAGAAATATTGATCAAATCAAAGTGTGGAATCTGTTGGAACAGTGAAATAGGATTATTTTTCTGAACACACTTCAGTATTTTGATTATATCTAGATATATAGGATTCCAAATGAGATAATTTTGAATTTGGAGTAAACTAAACATATATGCCTAAAAATTGTCTCAAGAAGTCTACTTTTGATTCATTCTCTAAGTTATTGAATTTTTGGATGGAAGTTGTACATAGTACACTATTTTTGGACATGGACAACCCGATAATATTTGAGGCATATCTTCCAAATTACTGAACCAAATTGAGTGATTTTGATGTCAATAGAAACTTAAAACATTGGAGAATAATTTATAGAAGGAAGTGTTGCCTAATTTTTCCATTTACCTCATCAGATTTAGTATGCAAAGTTGACCCATATGTATATGAGAAGAAAATTCTGAAGTGATCAATGAAGTTATGAAATTGTTTTGACATTGCTTTATTAAGGTTCAAATCATAAGTACCTTTGGTATTAATGAGGGCTTTTATTTCTGAATGATTTGATCATAAGGATCTCAATAAAGTACCATAGAATTGTCATTGAACATGTATTGTGCATATTTCATATAAGTAGATGTGCATTAATAAATATTTATACAATTGTGCAAAAGTGTGATATCTGTAAATGTGCTTTGTATGATATAGAGGAGCCAAGTGGACGGCAGACGGACATTGCTGAACCATCCAGGCAATAGCATATTGGAGCGTTTTGTGAGTCAACCTAGATGATTTCTTAGGATTGATTTGATTTGAATTGAATTGATTTGTTAAACTTCTAATATTACTGAACTGTGTGAATTGTTTCTAAATTCTGGACTTGAAGTCTGAGGAGTTTATTAGTTGGACATGTATTGGAAGTATTCTTATTTGATATGAATTTCTTAATAACTTTTGATTCTCAACAAAAGTTGAATGCCGTACTTAGGTCCGATGACTATGAAAATTCCGTCTGAGCATTCGTATAAGATTGTGATATATGAGATATTCCGTAATTGATGCATTTCATAAAATGCATGCTCAGATAAAGGCGTTGTGACTTGAGTAACCAGTTTGAAACGCTTCCATGTTGAGCTTTGCTTTGTGATATATATGTGTGCACGTATAGCTATGCTCCGTGATTCTGTTCTGACTGAGCCCTATGGGCCAGTATCTGTATAAGTTTGTGATAGGCACTCAGTCACAACAATAAGAACGAATGTGAGTCTCATGCATATAGCATTCATATAAGGTTGAAATTCATGAATGATTTGCAAAGCTGTAATGAGTGATCATATGTTATGCCATGTTTTGTGAATATATGAAAAATAATTATATGTTCCGAATCAATATCATCAGCTGATATATGTGATATGTGTATATATTCCGGTGGATTCATTAATGATGGTTCATTCATTGAGTTTGTAAAACTCATCAAAAATTGCAATGTGGCTTTTCAGGTACGAGACAGGAGACCTAGTTCCTTAGACAGGATTTAAGGAATCTTTTGGATAGAGAAATGGCTCAGAGGTCTATCAGCTGACACCAAAAGTGCTGTAGCATTTATTTTGTAGTTTTGTTAGAACCTATAACAGGTTTTGTACATATGTGTATGATGGAAACAATTTAAGAAGTATGAATGAATGCAATCAATGGTTTTAAAATTTAGTGACTTTTGAGTATGTTAGATGATACCATGTGTAAGTTGGATTTGCTTTTGCTCCAACATACCATTATTATAAGGTATGTACTTGAATGTCCTTCGGGTATTCGGGTATTTACCTTATGGTAGTGGGATGTTGCATTTTTGGTATCAGAGTATAGTTTGGCATCTTTAGGGATTCAATATGATTCATAGTGAGAGATTCAGACAATGATTATAACCTTTGTTTGTTATAGGTAACCTTCAATAGAAAATCCGATTGGTGAGTCAGCTGACATAGAGTCTGTAACAGCCAATGTAGAGTCTCTTGTGCTTGGTTTGCTGGGATGCCTTCGAGAATTCCCGTGAGGCAGGAAAGGAGATATGATAAGCTGAGGAAGCAAGAGGCTGTGGACTTTTACGGAAGTACAGACCCGGCTGAAGCAGAAGGGTGGCTTGAGCGAACTGAAAAAGTGTTCGACCAGATGGACTGTGAGGCAGATGAGAGGTTTGATTATGCAATCTCGCTCCTACAAGGTCTCGCATATCTGTAGTGGAAGACTATTCCGGGCAATACCACTAGACCTTGTAACTTGACCTGGGAGGATTTCCTGAGAGTGTTCTAAGAGAATTACATGCCGAAGATCTACATGGATCAGAAGATGAAGGAATTCTTAGATCTGAAGCAAGGCAAGCTCACAGTGGCAGACTATGAGATAAAGTTCAATGAGTTAATGGGGTATATAGCCGCATTGATTCCAACTGAGCAAGATAAATGTAGGCGATTTGAGGACGGTTTGAATGTGGAAATCAGAACGAGGCTTGCCATCTCTAACTTGGGCAGTTTTACAGAACTCCGAGCGGCCTCAATTAGAATTAAATAGCTGTTAAAAGATGGTCAGGCATAGTACAGACAGGAAGCTAGTGGTAAGAGACATGGTGAATCTCAGGTTGATTCTAACAGAAGCTTCAAAAAGCGCCAGAATAGTTCGTCTCGAATCCAATTTAGATCGAGACAATTTGGAACTCGAGAAAGCGGTAGAATTGTTTAATCTAGGAGTGGTAGAGGACAGATGCCTGCCAGTCAGTAGCACCAATTGCCTGAATGTGAGCATTGTGGTAAAAAGCATGATGGTGAGTGTTGACTGATATCGAGAGCATGTTTTCGATGTGGCTCATATGAGCATTAGATCAAAAATTTCCCTGAGATGTTGGAAACACAGTTTGGAGCTAGAGGAGGAACTATGACTGAGACTATAGTTCAATATAGTAGAGCTGGCAGATTCGCACAGAGAGGTAGAGGTAGAGGTAGGACTCAATCAGCAGCGCCCAGTGTCAAAACCGAGGTGCGGAGCAATAAGCTGCAATCTCAGGCCAGGGTCTATTTCATTACTAGATAGGAGGCGCAGAACTCCCCAAATGTGGTAGCAGGTGTGTTGAATGTTTTTAATTTTGAAACATATGCACTGGTAGATCCAGGATCTACCTATTCATTCATCACCCCGCATCTGGCATCTAAATTGCATTGTGAGGGAGAGATACTTAAATGTGGGTTGGTAGTGAGCATTCCAGTGGGTAGCACAACAGTGATCAGTGAGGTATGTAAAAGATGTATAGTTTGGATTGTTCAGGCAGAATTAGAAGATGATTTGATTATATTACAGCTGAGAGAGATAGACCTCATCTTAAGTATGGATTGACTCACTGTTCATAGGACAGTGATGAATTGTTATATTAAGGAAGTAGTGTTTGAATCCCCTAATCAGCCGAGAGTGGTGTTTCGAGGAGTTAGTCGGGTAGTGTCAGCTCGACTAATTTCATTCCTGAGTTCTTTGAGATTGATCCAAGGTGGATGTGAGGCTTATCTAGCCCACGTGGTGGATACTCGGAATGAACAAACCATTCAGGATATTCCAATTGTTAGGGATTTGTTGGATGTTTTTCCGACTGAACTACCAGGATTACCCCCAGATAGGGAGATGGAATTCACCATAGATATTGTTCTAAGCATCGCTCCTATATCAATTCCTCCATATAGGATGGCACTTGTTGAACTGAAGGAACTGAAAACCCGGTTATAGGAATTGTTAGATAAGGGTTTCATTAGGCCTAGTGTGTCACCTTGGGGAGCTCAGGTATTGTTTGTAAAGAAGAAGGATGGAACCCTGAGATTGTGTATTGATTACTGGCAGTTGAATCAGATAACAGTTAAGAATAAATATCCACTGCCGAGGATTGATGATTTGTTTACCAGTTACAGGGAGCTTAGATGTTCACAAAGTTAGACTTGAGATCGGGATATTACCAGCTAAAAATAGCTGAGGCAGATGTTCCCAAGAGTGCATTTAGAACCAGATATGGACATTTCGAGTTTCTGGTAATGCCATTTGGATTGACTAATGCTCCAGCGGCTTTTATGGCTCTGATGAATAAGGTATTCTAGCCTTATTTTAGATCAGTTTGTAATTGTCTTTATTGATGACATTTTGGTGTACTTGAAATGTAGAGAAGATCATGTGGCACATCTGAGAATGGTTCTTCAGACAATGAGGGAGAAACAGCTATATGCCAAGTTCACTAAGTGTGAATTTTGGGTTGATTATGTAGCACATAGTATCTAGACAAGGCATTCAGGTAGACCGAAAGAAAATAGAAGCAGTAATAAAGTGGGAGGCTCCGAAGAATGTGTCTGAGATCCAGAGTTTCCTTGGATTAGCTGGGTATTACAGAAGGTTTGTCGAGAGATTTTCACTAATTTCGACCCCTTTAACAAAACTTCTGAGAAAGAATGTGCCTTTCAGATGGAGTGAAGATTGCCAGAGGAGTTTTGAGGAGCTTAAGCATTGGTTGACTACAGCACCAGTGTTAGCTATTTCGTGTGATTCTGGAGGTTATGTTGTGTACAATGATGCATCACATCAAGGTCTAGGATGTGTATTAATGCATCATGGTAAAGTAATAGCATATGCATCGAGACAGTTAAGGTCTCATGAATTTAATTATCCAATTTATGATCTGGAACTTGTTGCAGTAGTATTTGCTTTGAAAATTTGGAGACATTACCTGTATGAAGAGACTTTTCAGGTGTTCATTGATCATAAAAGTTTGAGGTATCTGTTAAGCCAAAAGGAGTTAAATATGAGACAGAGGAGATGGTTAGAATTGTTGAAAGATTATGATTGTATAATTGAGTATCATCCTGACAAAGTTGATGTTGTAGCTGATGCATTGAGTAGGAAATCATATAGTAGTGTGGCACAAGTGCAAGTATTGAGGTTACCTAGCCTAGTTCAGTTGAGGGCACTAAATGTTGATTTGAGTTTGTAGCAGAATGATACATTGATAGCTACTTTGAAGTTAAGACCTTTTTTGGTTGAACGAATTAAAGAGGCTCAAAGCAGAGATCCAGATTTAGTGAAGTTAATCGAGAAAATGAAAGTGAATCCGGATTTTGAATTTGAAGTGAGAGATGATACTTTGAGGTTAAAGCAAAGATTATGTGTGCCTAATGTTGATAATTTGAGGAAAGAGATTTTGGAGGAATCACACTTAGCAGCTTATGCTATGCATCCTGGTACTAGATGTATAACACACTGAAACAACATTACTGGTAGCCTGGTATGAAAAAGAAAGTAGCAGAGTTTGTGTCTAAATGCATAACTTGTCATCAGGTTAAGGCTGAGCATCAAGCTCCAGCAGGGAAATTGCATTCATTACCTATTCTGGAGTGAAAATGGGAACGAATCACGATGGATTTTATTATGAGTTTGCCCAAGAATGCGAGGCAATTTGATGCCATTTGGGTCATTGTGGAAAGACAAACCAAATCGACTCATTTCTTGCCAGTAAGAGAAAATCTTTCGCTAGATCAGTTAACTCCGCGATATGTGAATGAGGTTGTGAAGTTGCTTAGGGTTCCAGTGTCTATGGTCTTAGATAGGGATCTTAGATTTACCTCGAGATTTTGGGTTAATTTATAGATAGCTTTGGGTACTAAGCTGAATTTCAGTATGGCCTTTCATCCTCAGACAGATGGTTAGAGCGAGAGAACGATCAGGACTGTCGAGGATATGCTCAGAGCTTGTGTTTTGGAGTTCCAAGGAGCATGGGATAAATATATGGATTTGATTGAATTCGCCTACAATAATAAGTATCCTAGCAGTATTGGTATGGCTCCATATGAGGCGTTGTACGGCAGGAAATGTCGTTCACCTCTATATTGGGATGAAGAAGGTCCAAGAACTGTTGAAGGCCCAGAATTGATTCAGGATACCGTTGATAAGGTAAAATTGATCCGCAGCAAAATTGAAATAACACAAGATAGACAGAAAAGCTATGTGGATCAACATAGGAGAGATATGGAGTATCAAGTTAGTGACAGGGTATTTTTGAGAGTATCACCTTGGCGAGGTGTACTGAGATTTGGCAAGAAGGGTAAGTTAGGTCCGAGATATATTGGTCTATACGAGATAATTGAAAGAATCGGACCATTGGCTTATAAGTTAGCCTTACCTTCGGAAATGACTCAGACACATATTGTGTTTCATGTAAGCATGCTTAGGCGATATCGTTCGGATCTAACTCATGTGATACTGACTCAGGAGATTGAAGTCTCTGTTAGAGTAGTGCCCTAAAGGCAATCGTCTTTAGCGCGTTTTGTACAAAGTGGTGTACAATCTTTATGTATAAATA
>JAOTAX010000050.1:0-20058 GCA_025629825.1 Erythroxylum guanchezii | reverse complement strand
TGTTAACAGAGTTGAGTTTGAATGAGTTTGGGTTTCAGGGAAAAGTTTAAAACGATGCAGTGTTGAGGGAAAGTGTACGTTAATGCAAAGTTTTACTTGAAATGAAGTTTTTGGCTGATAATGTGTAAGTAAGAAAAATGAGAGTGTTGGGAAATGAGAGCTTATCCGATTATGCTATGTTTTTGGTTTTAGGGAGTAAACTTGAATTTTGATCTTATGTGAATGATTTGAACTGAATTACGGGTTAAATGAAGTGAAGTTTTAGAGATTGTTTTGGGTATAGAAGTGCAAAATGGTAGTGAGAGAGTGAAATCTAGGTTTAAAATCTAGAAAGTGGGGAAGACGAGTCTTCTGTAAACGTTCGCCGCGGCCAACCTTGGTTCGCCGTGGCTAATTCTTTTTTGTTTGCCACGGCACACTTTTGAGTCCGCCGTGACGATATTTATAGAAAACCCTGAAAAAATCTGGTTTCTGAAAGGTTCGCCGCGGCTAGCATTTTTGTTCGTGAAGCCACTTCTTTTACAGTTCTAACATACTATAGTATTTTGACCATAACGTTCTCTGTAGTTATCCAAATTGAGTAATTTTTGATTTGTCGTAAATTAGAGACATAGGGATACATCTTTTATGAAGAAATGAAGTTTTAATTATGTCTCTAAGATTTTTAATTTTTGGTTGGAAGTTGAGGTAAGAAATCTGCTGAAGCTTATGAATAGTATAAAATATTTTGAGTATATCTTTTCGTGTACTGAACCAAATTGAATGATTTTAGTGTCATTAGAAATTTAAAAAATGGGAGAACAACTTTACAGAAGGAAGTTTTATCTAATTTGGTCATTTACTTTATTAGATTTAGTATGGAAAGTTGACCCATATGTGTATTTGAAGAAAAATTTGTAGTGGTCAATGAAGTTATGAAATTGTTTGACATGGTTTTGTTTCGATCCAATTGTAAATATACATGGTATTAATGAGGGATTTGATATCTAAATGAATTGTTGATAAGGATTGCAGTAGGGTACCCTGGAATTGTCATTGAACATGTATTGTGCATACATTCTATGCATTCATGTGCATAAAAGAACACTTGTACATTTGTGCAAAAATGTGATATCTGTGAATGTGTTTTGTATATTTTAGGGGAGCACATCGGATGCCAGTCGAACATTGCCAGACCATCCAGGCAATAGCTTATTGGAGCGTTCAGTGAGTCAACCTAGATGATTTCCTAGGGTTGATTTGATTTGATATGTTTAAACTTCCAACATTATTAAACTGCTTGCGATTTGTTTATGAATTCTGACTCTAATTGTCCGAGGAGATCAATATTTGGAAATGTATTGGAAGTGCTTTGATTGTGGCTTTGATTGTTATAGGATTCTGAATGTTATGTGAATTCTCAACGAAAGTTGAATGTTGGACTTAAGTCTGATGATTATAAGTTTTGTTTGAGCATCATATGTGATTGCCATATATGCCATATTCAGATTTGATGCATTTCATAAAATGCATGCTCAGATAAAGGCGTTGTGACTTGAGTTGTCAGTATAAAGCGCTTCCACGTAGAGCTTTGCTTTGTGATATGTGTGTGCACGTAGAGCTATGCTCCGTGGTTCTGTTCTGACTGAGCCCTATGGGCCAGTATTTGTATAAGTATGTGATAGGCACTCAGTCACAACAATAAGAACGAATGTGAGTCTTATATGCATATGTATTTGTTTATACACGATCTGTTTTGCAATGATTAAATGTTATACCATATTATGTGAGTTTTGAAGAAGAAAAGCATGTTAAAATGAATATTTGTGTAATATGTGATGTGTATATGATCCGGTGAATTCATCAATGATGGTTCACTCATTGAGTTTGCAAAACTCATCAAAAATTGCAATTTGGCTTTTTAGGTACGAGATAGGAGACCTAGTTCCTTAGTTAGGATTTAAGGAATCTTTTGGATAGAGAAATGACTCAGAGGTTTGTCAGCTGACACTAGAAGTGTTGTAGCATTTATTTTGTAGTTTTGTTAGAACCTATAAGAGGTTTTGTACATATGCGTATGATGGAAACAGTGTACGAAGTATGAATGAATGTAATCAATGGTTTTAAAATTTAGTGACTTTTGAGTATGTTAGATGATGCCATGTGTAAGTCGAATTTGCTTTTGCTCCAACATACCATTATTATAGGGTATGTACTTGAATGTCCTTGGGGTATTCGGGTATTTGCCTTATGATAGTGGGATGTTGCACAAAATCTCATATTGAATCCAAAGTTAAAATTCTGAAGAAGCTATTTAGATACATATTGAATACTTAAAAAGGTGGTAGCAAATTTGGATGATAATGAGCAAAAATGGTGATTGGTGATAAAGACATCAATATGGGTTAATCAAAGGTATAAATATTTTTTTATTTATTTACTATTTATTTTTGTATTGGAATTTATTATTTGTTCTCATAATTAAATACCAATTAGGTTATAAAAATCTAATATCTAATGTTGATCTTTATTTGTCAAATATTTATATTAAATTTTAAAGTTTTTAAAATTTGCAATCAAGTCTAACTTGTTTAAAATTATTTTCAAAATGTTGTTCTTCCTTTACCAAAGATTTTTCAAATTAGTATTAATAAAAAAAATAATATTCTTTCTATTTACTTTAGGGTGACAAATCCTATATATATATATATAAGAAACATAAGTGAATTTAAGTAAGCTATAGAAGGGTAAACAAGAGTGATTTAATAAGGTTACAAATGAACAACTTGAGGTTGTTCTTTCACTATACTTCTAGCTCATTACACAAACTTGATACAATAATCTAAATGACTGGTATGAAGAATTAGATACCCTAGCTGTTGACAATTTGTGACGTGTTATGGAATTTGCCAATGTAATGGAGATGTTGAATATGATCTTATCAATGAGCCCCTTAAGAAATTGATCTTTCGTCAGACTAGTGTTGTGAAAGATCTGCTTGCTTCTTTCATCCCAAATAGTTGTAACCAGATAGGAAAAAGCTAGACAATAACACCATCCATTTGCTTCATTCTAGTGCTTGATGATGGAGCTCCATAGTACTATCTCATCCTATTTGTTTGGTGGTTCTGTGAAATTGCATTTACGCATAATGATGTTCCATGCTTCTTGTGTAGTCATATTGAAAGAAAAAGTGTGAAATTGAGTCCTACGCCTTCTTGCGTAGTATGCAACAGTTATGGATCATCATGGATTTGTTCAGCCTATCAATTGTTGGCAACTTGCCTTTGATTGTAACCCACGGAGTAGTTGAAGTATGAGGGAGAAGATACATACCCTATACAATTTTTTCCCAGGGGTTTTAATTGTTAATGCTTTGAAAAGCTGTCTGCATGTCACATTTGAGAACTCTCTAATCTGAGAGCTCTTATAAATAATTATTTCATCTTTGTTAGTTGTGAGGGATACATTTTTCATTTGTGCAAATAGATTCAAGTGAGGCAATCTCTTAATAATGGCTTCTTTTTGTTCTAAGGCCATAACTACAATGGCATTGTTTCCATTTATTTCTTTAATAGTCTTATAAATAGTAATATCCTCCAATAGACCAATTGGTAACCAACTTTCAGCCTAGAATATGGTATTTCTACCATCTCTAATGAGGTATACAAACCGTGATCTATCTTCAACTTTAAGCTTGATCATTTGTTTCATTGTTAAGGAGTCATTTTTTATGACTTTAAAGAGCCAAAAACTCCTTCCTTCGATGTAATAAACACGGACCCATATAGTCCATAAGGATTGTCAGTCATTTAAAAGCCTCCAGATCCTTTTGGTTAACATAACCTTATTCAGGATCTTTAGAGGTATATATAATGTTTAGTCTGCCATGATCCTTTGTTAAGCATATCTCAGCCCAGTTGACTTTGGACCTAGATTCACTATCTATGCCCCAACATAATGGAAATTTCCTTTATGTCTTGTCAATACCTTTAATGATCATATATGTAAAAGTCATATAGGAGGCCTATTGAACATTGTGAGAGTCTACTACCTTCAATTAATTCATTCCAGATCTATGACTGTCAATCAAGCTACCTATGACTAGAATACATCTTAAGTAGAATAAAACTATAATAATCCTGTAAGAGATACTTCTACGATCTTAAGTGAATTTATCACTTATAGAATTATCATAATGGAGATTTTCATAGATATCATAAGTAATATTTCATATGAAATTTTATTGTTAGGTCTAAGTGAACTTATTATCTTACAAGTAACAATATATTTGTTTAATATTTCTATACTTTAGTTTAAGACATCAACTACTTCTTCGTAAGAAAGAATAAATTTATGTTAATCTTTCTACTCTACCAATTTCCAAATTGAATATGGTAACTATGAATAATTTAGGAATAACACTTAAATATAAGATAAATCTCCTAGTTATAATCTTATAATAATTTTGTTTATAATTTATATTTAATCTATTAAACTTATCTTATAAGTTAATTAATTAAACAAATATAAATAAGATAAAGAGTTCATTCAATTAATTATAAACAACTAATCGATTGCCTATAGGATATAAATGAACATTTCAAGAATTGACTGACATGAAGCAAAGTTAGCTAGAATGACACCCTACTATTAGAGATACTGACCATGCAAGTCTGTGCACACTACCTCCATCACCAGTAGGTTTACGGAGAAGAAAATGGGCAATTAGAGTAGAGAGATGAAACAAGAACCTAATAAATATTAAACCTAAAAAAAAGAAAAAGAAAACTAATGAGAAAATTTAGGTTTTCGTTTCTAGTCAAGTTTCCTATACGCCCAGTTAAAGCCAATTGTTACCTCCAAACCAATCTCCATTATCTATATATAGAATGCTTTGTGTTTTCAGTATGCCAAATGATTTAAGTCACCGTGGTATTATCGATTAGGAAAGTACATATACATTTTATGGATTGAAACTAAAACAATTTATATCATTTTAATTATAGGACACTTAGTTCCATTTTTGTTTTTTATTGCGATTTTTATGTAAAAAATTTTATTTAACTATTAATATTAATGTAGTGTAAATTCATTATTGAAAATAATAACATATATACTAATTTAAATATTTTAATTTTATGAATAAATTAAGTAATTAATTTATTATAATTTATCATATAATATTTATTAATAAATATCAATAATATATTCATCATTTTTTTATTAAAACGAATAAGTAAGAAATTTATAAAATTTATTTGAAAATTATTATTTATATGTTAAATATTTTTAATTTAAAAAATATTCTTTAAGATTAAATATTTATTTTGAAAAATATTTTTATTTAATGAAAAATATTTTCAAAATTTTAAATTTATTATAAAGTTTAAAATATATTTATCAAATAATTATCAAATTCTAAGTCATTAATTTTCAAAATAATTCTTATTTTAATTTTATAATAAAATAAAATAAATATTTAATTATATTAGTTATACTTCTTATTAATAGTTATTATTAAATATAATTATTTGTTAATAATAAAATAAAATTATAAAAATGTAAATAGAAAACTAAAACTAATTTTTATGGTCTTTGTAAGTTACGAAGATAAAGCCATTATTGCATAATAAAATACTAAAGTCTAACAAGGTTCTCTTTATTGGTATATAGCTTAACTATTTGCCTATAAAGATGGTGTAGTCTTACGCAGTTCTGCATCTTCTTCTAGTACAATGTATGTATACATTAGTGACGTTTTTTCTTTTTCTTTTCCCATCCGTCAAAGGAAAAGAAGACCACTATATATCTACCAACAAAGCATTTCTTGTTTTTTTGGGTGTAGAAACTAATATATATATATAACCAGGAAGCAAATTCTGTTCCTAAAAACCAACAATGGTTTCTTTACTTTTGTTGATTTTTTCTAGAAGTATACGATAAACATGCTTATCACCTAATATTGTTATATAAGTAGTTGACGTATTAATATTAGTGTAAACCAGTAATAGGATCTTTTTTCGATTCTTGGTTCTTCTCTTCTTCTTCTACTTCAATGAATATCAGGGTTTAAATTTTGTAGTATATATATACATAATACTAAGCTAAGATTGTGGAGAAAAGTCGATCAATAATAGAATGTGAAAGCTGAAGATAACAGAAGGAGATCCATGGCTGACAACAACAAATAATCACATAGGAAGACAATAGTGGGAGTTTGATCTTGATGTAGGAACTCCTGAAGAACGCGCTCAAGTGGAAAGGGTTTATTAGGAATTCAAGAAAAATCAGTTTAAAATCAAGAAAAGTTCAGACGTGATAGGTAGAATATTGAAAACAATAAGAACATTGGAATTAAGGAAGGTGTCAGAAAATAGGTCACGAAAATGTCACATAAAACATCTCACTCAAACTTAACAGCGCGTGTGTGACCGCTACATTTCCATCCAAAATAGTTTAATATTGAGCAGACTTAATAACGTTTAGACCTTAATTGGATAGAAAATAAAGTTTGGCCCTAAATAGATCAAACCCAACAACTTTTGACCCCAAATTGGGCATTTAGCCCTTGTAAAACTCATGGTGACATCTAATTCATGAGATGAATTGCATATGTTCCAACATCAATCTAATAATTTTGAGAAACGCTCTCACCATATAATATAGCCACCTCCTTTTGGTACCACACCCAAAAGATCAACCGAGTCCAAATATCCTAAAACAAGTAAAAAGTGGGAAACATTAGTACAACACAAATCTAACTATTCTGTAATTATTGGGCTTATATAAAATAAGCAATTCACCCATTTTAGTATAATCATTTTGTCATAGCAATTACACTAAGAATAACATCAGTTGTATTAGCTACTTTTACTTAGGTTAGATGTTTGTTATTTAGTGTTTTATTTTGCTTCTATTTTCTAAAAACCATTCAAGATCACTGTGGATCTCACAACAAATACCTTTGGTATGGCGAGTCCCATTGTAGCATCTGTAATATAACTTATCTTTTATGCTTCTAAATTTTGTCTTTTCTAGTTTGGAGATTTGTGGCTTATATCATTTTAATTGGGCATCAGTTATCAATTTATTGTCACGCACTATTGAGTTCAGTATGATAAACATTGACCAAACATCCCATCCGTTTTACTTTGTCCGTGTAGCCTTGCAGCGTAGTTCATAATATTGGGATCCGTCAGCTCCATCATAGAAGGTTTGAGTGACTTGATCCCATATTTCCTTAGCCAATGGAAGATTAACAAACAAGCGTGGTTCAATGTCTTTTAACAACCATTTCCCCACGATTGCATCTTCAGTGCACCATTTTGAGTAACTCGGACTACTTTCATCGACTTTGGGGTTTATCCATTCAAATAACCATTTTTTTTTTCCCACAATACGAACTGCAACCATACCTGACTAGATTTTGAAGTTTGCATCATTTAACCTAAATCCAAATTATTACTTGCAGAGGTTAGGTAACTCAATTGAGGTTGGAGTTTGGTTCATAATGATAATCTGGTTTGGGAGGAACCTCCCGTCTCGTGAGCTGTTGTGGCGGCCGATACCCACATTCTAGTCTGGTTACCTCACCCTCATAAGGAATTGTTCCTTTAGTCTGCCAGAGTAGAGTTGCGACTCGAACCCCTGACTAAAGGATTTTATTGCGTTGAGACGCACGTCTCATACCATTAAGTTACGCACGCAACAAAACCCTTTGGTCAGGGGTTCGAGTCGCAACTCCACCCTGACAGACCAAAGGGATAATTCCTTATGGGGGTGAGATAACCAGGCCAGAATGTAGGTATCGGCCGCCACAACCGCTCACGAGGTGGGAGGTTCCCCCCAAACCATAATCAATATTTTTATCCATAGTTAGTCCTTTGTTTCATGACCAATGGTTAGTCTAAAGTGACGGTTTAGAGTTTGTGAATTTGAGATGTACTCTAATACTATATAATATAAAACTGATATATTTTGAGATGTACTCTTTATAGTATATCTATATATAATATAAGACTGATATATTTTGATGCAATCCTTCAATATTGGGCTTTTGTGACATACTTGTACATCAGCCTAGGAATTTCAACAAGAGTTTTGTTACTTAACTTGTCTACCTTATTTTCCATTTTTAAAACACGTCAACTTTTTTTCATTGAAGAAGGCATTCATAAAATTAGAAAACAACTCTTAGGAGCTTGAAGGAGTTGCAAGATTAAGTTAATTTTATTGAGGTAGGCCTAGATTACGGAGAACCCATACTGAAACATGAGAATTAAAAAACTAAATCATAAACAATTATTTTTATAATATAAAAAAAAATCATAATGTACTTTACATAAACGTTAGATATTATACTAAATGCTAGGTAATTTAAATTTAAATAACTCTTAATAATGAAGTAAACATCCATTGTTCTCGTGTAGAAGCGTGGCAACCTAAAATTAAGAAGACAAAATTAAGCGATGATACTGCATCATTCACCAGCCTGGCTAAGATGTTTTGAATCCTTAATTCCTTTTTTGAGATACTAACGTATTCGCCTTTCTGTGGGGAGGTATGGATCAAAATATTTAAGAGTTCACGGTTATAGGCATGTGGAGTTTACAAGAAAGCAGGGAAAATGCTACCTTTTTTCTTGCTACGATTTTAAAATTGTAGATAAAGATCGATATTTGGTGTCGTTTTTAAAATCGTTGCCCAAAGGATAACGTTTTGGAAAATAGTTGCTAAAAGGTTTACTTTTTGCACCAAATTTCGACATTTAGCTACAATTTTAGAAAAATAGTTACTAAAAGTTAATCTTTTGGCTACGATTTTAAAAATCGTCACTAAACACTACAATAAGGTAGACAATTGGCTATATTTTTTTTCCCTACATTTTTAAAATCGTTGCTAAAAGTAAGCTTTTAGCAACGATTTTAATCGTTAATTAGTAAACCTTTGGCGACGATTTTAATAATCGTCTCTAAAAGGTCAACATTTTGCGACGAGATATTTAACGTTTTTGTCGTTAAAAATGGATCCTTTAGCGAAGATTTTTAAAAATCGTCGCTAAATGGTCCAAAATATCACCCCCTTTTTTTTAGGCCAAATGTGCCAAATAAGGAGGGAATGAAAATGAGATTGGCACTTAAAATGAAAAGCTTTAAAAGCCTAAAGCATCCATCTCTCATCTTCTCTTTCTTTCCTCTTCCTCCATGAAAACACCACACCCATGTCTCATCCTCTGCTTTCTTCTTTCCTCTTCCTCCCTGAAAACGAAAGGTAGCTCTCGATCTATAATGTAGAGAGCTTATGTTTATACGTGCTTTTTTGTTTCTTTTTTGATATCTGAACTTGGGTTGATGAAATGCATCTGGGTTTTGTTTTGTGGATCTCTTTGCTGTCTATGGAGTCGTAAAAGTGTCGTCTTGAGTTTTGTTTGAATGAATATTTCTTTGATTGTTTTTCACCTATGAGCTTATCTCATTTTTCATTGTGGGTTCATTTTGAAGCTTGATTTCTTGGGGAAGATGTGAAATTTGATGAGAAATTAGACCTCTCAAGTATTCCTACTTTACCATTATTAACCCTATTGGGGTTGCTCTCTTATTGCTTGTTCTCATTTGCTTTGTGGCCTATTTGGAGTTTCTTGACAATACCCCTTTTATTTACAAGGGGCTATTTCGGAGTAGCACTCGCACCTTCCCGTATGATCGACCTCAGTCTGCGATTCAAAGCCCTATTGCCAACACCACAAACAACAAGCATGGTTGGTTTTCGAAGCTTGTGGATTCCTCGTAGCGCTTCATTGCCTCTAGCGCTTATAGGCTCTTCGCTTCCTTTTTCCAAAAAAGCCTCCCTTTGAGGTTCGATTCTTTTATTTTCTTGAATGATTTATTATTTCTTGAAGTTGTGGTTGTTAATTTTTGTATGAATCGATATCTTCTCTGAAAATCAGGAGTTTTTTTAATTAGGAGATTAATGAAAATTCTTTATGAAACTTAGAGTTTTAGTGAAGTTGAGAGATCAATTTTTTTTTTTTGAAATTTAGGGTGTGTTTGATTAAGTTATTACTCAGTTTACTGCGTTTACACTAGATTCAAGAATTCTTTCGTTATCGGTGTATTTTGATTTAATTGAAGTTACATATATTTCATATGAACAAAGCCAAACATGTTGTGGAAACATGGGACAGACAATTCCATTGCTCTCTACGTGAGCAAAAGCTTGCTTTTCTGCATCTGGCAAATGATATTCTGGAGAATAGTCGTCAAACAGGTTCAAAATTTTGTTGGGGAATTTTGGAAGGTTCTTCCAAATGCACTTTGTGATTTCATTGAAAATGGGGATGTGTTTGGAAGAAATGTTGCATTGCGATTAGTACTAAATATTTACTTCTTCCACTATAATCTTTTATTTTAAATTTACTTGATACGGTTTGGTACAGTCAACGAAAATCCTGGATTTCATGATTTTAGTGTGTTTTTCATTACTTATTTTTCTAATGTGAGACCCTTTTGCTTTTTGTTTATTATAAATAGGAAATATTGGTTATTAAAGTAACAATCTTGCAATTAGCATGTTTTCTTTTAATTTATGACTATACTAGTGTATTGTACAAATGATATTCTTATTTTTTTGAAACCTAGCAAAAAATTTAAAACAAAGAAGAGAAGGAATTGCTAGCTTCTATTTTATTTTTTCAAACATTTAGCTATTATTAGTTATTTAAATCTCTAAGCCAGATGCATCATATGGTGACATTATTATCTCATGGTGCACTTGTAGTTAAATCAGGTATTTTGAAGTGTGAATGATAATATGATGCAATGTGTAATAATTGCATGACTTATAAAGTTCTTTGTAATCATATGGTGGATTAAATGTGGTGAGGGCTGATGAATCCATGCTTGTATGGATTTTTATTAGGTAATATGTGTCGGTCCAAATCAGCTGATATTACCTTCCTTGACATTTTGAGTTTCCTCTGCATAATCCAAAAGAATATTACCTCATGTTCATTGTGAAAGCTAGATTTGCAATGGTATCACAATTGATTAGTATGTTTTTATGTTAAGTTGTTGATTTTGGTTGCATTTTGGTATAATCTTATAGAATTAAGAAAGGTTATTCTATGTTTTTATTTCATCATATCTTGAGGCTCTGAATTTGAGAAACCATAAGTCCTCTGCTATTTGTTTTCTGATGGAACTTGTGATTACAGGCCACTTTTAAGTGTATTATGAAAACATATGAATTTGTGACACCCGATTTCTAAAAGGAAACACACTCCACAAAGTCTCCTTTCCAAGAGCACACTAATCTATTTGGAAAGCCAACTAAAGCCCTCATTCTGGAAGAAGCACGAAGTAATGTGCTTTGATCGTATTATTCAAGATCCAAAGAGTAGCATTTCTTATTTCTTGATAGGTTCATGAGACTAAAGAGTAATTGTCTTATGTAAACTGGTCTTTGTATTTATTATTTTGTTTATAGAATTGTTAAGATTGTAATTAAAATCTCGTATTTGAAGAATATTCTTTTTGTTGATATACTTTAATGGTATTTTATTTTTCATATACACTGCTTTAAATTATCAATTATTTTGGTATACTAAATTAACAATAAAGAATCTAAATATCATATATAATAATATAAATTAAAAATGTCACAAATAATTATTATTAACATGGTATAATATTTCGTTAAAACATATATTAAAAATTTGACTATATTTTATAAAACATAATTAAAAAATTTTTAGCTACGTTTTCGAAATGAGCTAAAAACTTTTAGCTACGAAAGCGTAGCTAAAATTTTTAGCTACAAAACATAAGCCTAGTCAAAATGTATTGGCGACAATTTCCTAAAACGTCATTAATAATATTCGCTATAAAAATAAAGCGTAGAGAAAAACTATTAACGACGATCAGAGAAAAACGTCGCCTATAATTTTCGACTACGGGGATTTGGCGATGTGTTTGGCGACGCAAATAAATCGTCGCTAATTACTATTAGTGACGATTTTGAAACTTTTAGTGACGAGTTTTTTAGTAGCTAAATATGATTTCCCTTGTAGTGTAACTTCCTAAGTCTGTTCAATTGACTTCTATGTCTCTATTTTGGTGGTTTAAATAAGTGTTAATTTCTTAAACATTATTATTGTTAGGATGTTACATATCTAGGTAAATAGTTTTGGCATTATTTATTAATTGGACATATAAGATATTATTTGAATAATGACTTGGATTCAAAAGCTATATGGATAATCTTCTAGTTGACAAAGAAATCCTATATTAGATTGGACTCTATTATTATGTTGATATTGAAATTGTCTTACTGCTGGACATGTTGGAAATTACTGATTTATGGGTTTTGTGGATTGAAGAACTTAAAAGGATGAGGTTGTTGTGGTTTGAATTGGATGCCATGGTTGCATGGTTATAGTATGACTCTATTTGCTTGTGTGGATTGTGCACATCTCCTAATCACTGTAGAAGTCTATCAAATACGTCAGTGGCAAAAGCGAAGTGGATCGGCGTGAGCGGGATAGGCTTGATGAATATTAGTGGTTCAATGAAATAGTGATTGAGTGGTGTGTGTGTCTTGGAAGATTGCTGAACAATGTGTGATGGGTGGAGTGAGACATGGTGTAGTGAGTTGGTGAGCAGGTGTTGGGTTGCACATGTTTTTCTAATTGAGAAAATTGAAGTGAATCTGTGTGTTGCATAAACCGTTGTTGTGTGTGTGAGTATTATTAACGGAGTAGTAGGCTTTGAAAGACATAGCTCATGTGGCTTTTGGAATTTTAGTAATCGACTATTTAGTGGGCATTAATGACACACTTGAAAAAACAGCTCACGTTGGTTTTTGGGATTATGGCTATGAAGCATTAAATGCCTTCTTGTTGCTTGCATCATAAACACGCAAACCAGCGTAGCTTCAATTGGTTATAGATCACAACATTAAGGCTTCCCAGTAACGTTGTTGGAATTTTTTTTAGAAGTATAACCAAAGGTTTTTGTTTGGGTAGCAACGATTATTAATTGATTTCCTTATGGGCTGCATATACTTTGGTTGGTGAATATGTTATTGGTGCAGCTGTGGTTTCGTGTTGGTGTTTATACGAATCAGCCCATTGTTATTGCGACGACTTCCAGATCTATTTCAGTAGAGCGAAACTCATCGAGAAGTTGTTCTTTTTCTATCTCAAGTGTATTTAGTTTTCGTTCTTTATTATTTTAATCACTTGAGTTATTTATTCATTGTTCTTTCGTCAAAAGATTGATTGAGAAAATTCTCTGCCAAGGTTAGTACAAGGTAGTCATATTATTGGGTGTGAAATTCTTTCATGGGAAGTGAGGTTGAGAGAAAGTGTCAAAGGTTGAGTGGTGTCGGCTCAATAAAGTCTTAGGTATATTTATTGTGCTTCGGTGAAAGTTATTCAACTGGGTGAAGGCCTCATAGACGTAGGCAAGATATGCCGAACTGCGTTACTAAATTTTTGGTGTTTTTATTATTTCGTTTTTGCTTGGTTTTATTTTATTTGTGCCAAAGAAGTTTCGTGAAACAGTTACACTTTCAATTTTTCAATTGGTATCAGAGCAAAGTCACCGATTCAGAACTTGGTAGCAAGTTGATGCAGATCCTATTTTCGCGAACATAGCTACAAGAGAGGCACTACATGTGGAAACTGGAAAAAGTGTGAATGATGCGGAAGATGAATCAGATGAAAACGAAGCTATGTATGAAAAATGGATGAAAACTTGTAGAAAGAGTGAAAGATTAAAGGAAGAGAATCTTTCCATGAAGAACACCATACAAAAGTTAGAAAAGAAGCTAATGTTGACATCGGATGAGCTTGGTAAAGCTAGAATGAAATTGATAAGTACTGAAAAAGGATTGGGGATGTTGAATGGAGGCATGGAAAAACTAGATAAGTTTATAGAAACTGGTAAGGTTAAAAGGAGTTTCGAAGGCATAGACTATAAAGGTGAGTGCTCGAAAGTGAATGAGGAAAATTTTGATATGCTCAGATCAGCCCAAGAGGTAGAAGCATCGGAAAATAATCGAAGATTTAGACCCACATGTCATTTTTATGTAGTCATTGGGCATATAAGGCCAAGATGTTATCAGTTATTACAGATGTTGTTTCAAAGAAGACAAAGCTGAAAAAGTAAACATCCTTCACAAAAATTTTAACATCAACCTTCAGTACCGAAATCTACTTGGATAAAAAGAAGTGAATTGCAAGCTCTCGTAGTTCGTACATCAATGAAGGCAACTTTGCAACATAGTTGGTATTTTGATAGTGGATGCTCATGCCATATGATAGGGGAAAAGGCTTACTTAACTGATTATCAGAATTGTATGGATGATCATGTGACTTTTAGGGATGGAAAGAAAGCTTCCATGATCGATAAAGGAACATTATGCGTGGATGGTTTGCCTCCTCTCAAGAATGTGCTCCATGTTGATGGATTAAAAGCAAATTTGGTAAGTATAAGCCAACTTTGTGATGATAGTTTTCTAGTTAAATTTATAAGTGATGAATGCAGGGTACTTACCGAACAAGGAGAATGTATCGTGAGAGGCACGCGATCAGCCGACAATTGCTATATGTTGCAAGTCATGACTACGTGTAAGTCAGCTACTCATGAGAATGACATTGATTTATGGCATCAAAGGCTTGGGCACGTAAATTTTGATCTCATCAACAAATTGACAAAATTGGAGGCTATGAAGGGTCTAGCCAAAATGAACAAAAGTGATGAAGGAATTTTTATTGGCTATTCAACTCACAGTAAAGCTTACTAAGTGTATAATCAAAGAACAAATAAAGTGCAAGAGTCCATAAATGTTGTAATACATGATGTATCTTTGTTGAATGATTAAGTGGCAGAAGAAAATCAATGTAACCGACTATCCACATCAGCCCAAACAAGCAAAGAGATAAGATTGAAGAATTGCTGATTGAGCCCAAGTTTATTATATAAATTGGCGACAATTTCATAGATTTTAATTTATTTTTTGACTCTTAATTCTTGATTTTGTGTTTAAATTAGTCCTTGAGTGTGTGCTTATATTTTATGCAAATTGATGGTAAAAATTGTTACAAAATTACTTTAATCGCATTATAAATTTTTCTAAGGACAATTAATACTGCAAATTGCTATTTTTGATTGTAGGAGCCTCAATGAAATAGGAGTCAAGGGAGTCAACATGAGGACGTGATCTTCAGGATGCACATCACGGGGCAACATAAAGGAAAAGCTCGTCACGGCGTAAATTAATTATCTTGCCGCGGCGAAGGATCGAGAAAGCGTACGTCGCGGTGCATCTTGCCTATCGACGAGACGAACTGACGAAAACCCGAACTAAAATTAGAAAATTCTCTCACTGTTTTGACCCAATCCACGACCCAATGTTTTAAAGGATGCCAAATTAGGTCATAAACACAGTTGTTTTTACAGCAGAGAGTAGAGACACATCTCTCGGCTGACACCACACCATCACTTCCCCTCACCATCAACTCCGACCACCTTCATTGCCATCTTTACCGTCTACCGCTGCTGCTACCATGGGTGACATCGGAGCTCTTGCGGTTGTGAGGATTTCTGAAGTCATGTACGGCTGAATCACCATTTCCTCTTAAAGATGTAGCGATGACTTGAGTTCAATGGGCTTCAAAGGAGAGTTGTTTTACATTGTCAAGTTTAACTGCATAGTTGTAAATTTCTGAGTTAGGGTTTACGACCGTGTAGTTAGATTAGCTTGATTAGAATCTAATCAAGTGTTGAACAATGCCTTGTGTTATGGATTTGCTTATGTAGAACTTTGATGCTTAATATATGAAGTTTCATATATGTTATTATGGTGATTGTATTAATTCTCTTTTATCTACCTAGTTGTGTTTGATATTGAGATTAAACTTGATCCATATTGACCACTTGCATTAGCTCATCCATTAATACACACTAAGATGCATTTAACAACGTTTTAAGAAATGGAGTTCATTGATTAAAACCTTGGACTTAAAGAGTTCTTTAAGGTTTATTGTTCGAAAACTTAGTGAATTTCACTCCCGAAAGATTTGTTTTGAACCAGGATAGCCAAAGCTTGTTTTCAAGAGGATTTTATCGTATTTGATCATTTATTGAATTTTCACTTTTCATTTCCCAAAAATCCAAAAATACCTTCTTATACAATTTTCTTTCATTTAGTTTAATTTTCTCAATTTTTACCAACGATCCAAATCCCCCCTTTTATCAACTTAGTTTGCATTTTTGACAATTAGGCTAGTATAGACCTTTTTCGCTAGGTTTCGATTAAGTGAGACGACCCGAGGTTGCATCCTATATTGCAATCCTTGGAATTAAATTTTTTGATTCGGTTTCTAAGGGATTAATCTTTAAATCATACAAGAGTCGATCAATTGCCTAGATCTACAGTTAGTTGCTGCTAAGGAAGTAACTGCAAGAACTAATCTGCAGTTAGTTGCTACTGAGGAAGTAATTACGCAAACTGAAGAACTTTCAGCTACTGCGGATAATGAATCACCCAAAACACTAGAAGCTGATTTGAACCGAGATTCTTCATCTCAAATTCGAAGAAATCATCCAGTAGAAAACGTCATTGGAGATGTCAGCGAAAGGAAAAAAACAAGAGAAAGAAAAAGAGTTGATTATCGAGAACTTGCAGGATACTTGTGTGACACATCTTCATTCGAGCCAAAGAAAAAGATCAGGTTTGAATTTTCCGAGAGGCACAGGGACTGTGTGCTTTATATTTTTGAAGTATTATTTGTGTTGTTTTAAAAAATAGGAAATATAAAAAAAAATTCTTTAGTTCTTTAGTTTTTATGTTGCCATTGTTGTCCCTTTTTTTAGTAGTTTGCATTGTGACTTCTATTTAGCTCCATCGAGGACTCCTCAGCTCTCTCGTCAGTATGGGTATCTTTCTCGGGTATCTCTCTCTCTTTCGGGCATATCTCTCAGTGTACCTCAGCTCTCTCGTCAGTGTGGGTATCTTTCTCGGGTATCTCTCTCTCTTTCGGGCATATCTCTCAGTCTTTTGAATGGTGGTAATTTATCTTCTTAGCGTACTTATGATTCTTCCGTTGCATCTATTGTTGATTATTATTATTATGTGTTTTGTCCCAAAGAGGAGACATCAAATTTTTTATGGTGAATGTTCCATTCAGAGGGAGATTTCAAGGTGTATACATAACTAATTGTCGTGCTTTTTGGCATCTTTTTGTCCCAAAGGGGAGAAATTTAGATGATTAGATAATTGTGATGTTCTTTGAAACTTGATATTCGATTACGGGAGAGTTCTTTTTTCATCTTATATGAATTGTGAATTTGATAGTTATATGTTCAATTATTTCCTTTAGGGGGAGTTTTGACTATGTGACAAACAATGCCAAAAAGAGGGAGATTGTTAGAATATATGTTATATATCTAAGTACATAGTTTTGGCATTATTTATTCGGATAATGACTTGGATTCAAAAGCTATATGGATAATATTCTAGTTGAAAAAGAAATCCTATCTTAGATTGGAATCTATTATCATGTTGATATTGAAATTGTCTTACTGCTGGACATATTGGAAATTACTGATTTGTGGGTTTTGTGGATTGAAGAACTTAAAAGGATGAGGTTGTTACGGTTTGAATTGGATGTTGTGGTTGCATGGTTATAATATGACTCTATTCGCTTGTGTAGATTGTGCACATCTCGTAATCACTGTAGAAGTCTATCAAATACGTCAGTGGCAAAAACGAAGTGGATTGGCGTGACTAGTATAGGCTTGATGAATATTAGTTGTTCAATGAAATAGTGATTGAGTGGTGCGTGTGTCTTGGAAGATTGCTGAACAACGTGTGATGGGTGGAGTGAGACATGGTGTAGTGAGTTAGTGAGCAGGTGTTGGGTTGCACATGTTTTTCTAATTGAGAAAATTGAACTGAATTTGTGTGTTGCATAAACCGTTGTTGTGTGTATGAGTATTATTAATGGAGTAGTAGGCTTTGAAAGATATAGCTCATGTGGCTTTTGGAATTTTAGTAATCGGCTATTTAGTGGGCATTAATGACACACTTGAAAAGTAGCTCACATTGGTTTTTGGGATTATGGCTATGAAGCATTAAATGCCTTCTTGTTGCTTGCATCATAAACACGCAAACCAGAGTAGCTTCAATTGGTTATAGATCACAACATTAAGGCTTCCCAATAACATTGCTGGAATTTTTTTTAGAAGTATAGCCAAAGGTTTTTGTTTGGGCAACAACGATTATTAATTGATTTCCTTATGAACTGCGTATACTTTGGTTGGTGAATATGTTATCAGTGCAGTCGTGGTTTCGTATTGGTGTTTAAGTGAATCAGCCCATTGTTATTGTTTTAACTTCCAGATCTATTTCAGTGGAGCAGAACTCATCGAGAAGTTGATCTTTTTCTATCTCAAGTGTATTTAGTTTTCGTTTTTTATTATTTTAATCACTTGAGTTATTTGTTCATTGTTCTTTCGTTAAAATATTGATTGAGAAAATTATCTGTCAAGGTTAGTACAAGGTAGTCATACTATTGGGTATGAAATTCTTTCACGGTGGTTCTGTCTGATTTTGGTAGGGCTGGGCGCTGCTGTTTGGATCCATGAATTCGTTGAGCTCCAGTTAGGAAGTACCTGCAAAACAGTGAAAGGCACACCGGGGGTTGACTGCCGGTAGGCCCCTCCGACGCTCAAGTTAGTCTTTTTGTGAGAGTTTTTGGTGGCTGAGAATAGAGAATATTAGGGTTCTAGAATTGTACCTTTTTCATGATGAGGTAACGAATTTATATAGTAAATACCTGCAGGAATTAGGTCAACATCTGGGAGTGGACCGATCGGCCCATGTGCTGCTCTGAGGTTGGGCTTGGACCTAACATGACCGACCCAACCATAAGCCCCCTACTCCTCGAGTCCAATCAGGGGGAAGGACCGATGGAGTACATGAGGGTTGTGTGTTTCGTCTACAAGACAGCTCGTGATAAGCTCGAACGATTGGACATCGACAAAGAGCGATTTTGAAATGATGAATGCAAAGAATTTGCTTGCGATTTGGCTCTTTCCATCCTGAGAAATTACAATAGCGTTCTCGTCCCTGATGGGTCAGGTGATCCTTCATTCGAGGATTTTGCTGAGCCAATGCTTCCCTCAGAGCTCGACCTTTCACTTGAGGAGGTAAAGGAGATAGCTAGGCCTTAGTTCAGATGAGGAAGAGGGGCGAGCTCATGGGGGTGTCTCTCCGGTTGTTCCTACAGATCCCGATCCTGTCTCGGTTGCTTTGCCGACCTCTGAAGTTACTTCTCCTGCCGATCTAGCTGTTGGTACTTCTCCCTCTACCGAAGGGCCAAAGTGACATATGTAATGGGACCCTCAAAGCTCATCTGGTCGGGCTTGTGACCAGAACAAATATATAAGGAAATGAAACCTTTCTTATTTTTGTCCGAGCGATCCAAGGTTTTGGCTCTTGATATCGCCTGGTTCTAAGATTCGGTCTTGGTAACCTTGCCGAACGATGATGAGGCCGAGCGATCCAAGATTGTTTTCTTGGTATCGCCTGGTTCCAAGATCCCGTCTTGGCAACCTGGCCGAACGATGACGAGGCTGAGCGATCCAAGATTGTTTTCTTGGTATCGCCTGGTTCCAAGATCTCGTCTTGGCAACCTGGCCAAACGATGACAAGGACGAGCGATCCAAGATTGTTTTCTTGGTATCGCCTGGTTCCAAGATCCCGTCTTGGCAACCTGGCCGAATGATGATAAGGCCGAGCGATCCAAGATTGTTTTCTTGGTATCGCCTGGTTCCAAGATCCCGTCTTGGCAACCTGACCGAACGATGATGATGACAACCAGTTGGTAGGACGTTCTAACTTTAGCCCAACTTAATGAGACTTTTTCTGCCAAGAAGTTTGAAACCCTTTATTGATGATGATAAAGGTGTGGGCCGTTAAAAAATCTGATTGGCAAAGCCGGGAAAAAGCTACCCACTAGTTACATGTACAAATGCATAAACAATAATAAAGTACAAAACAAAGAAATAA
>JAOTAX010000046.1:1145-11668 GCA_025629825.1 Erythroxylum guanchezii | reverse complement strand
CTTTGTATTCAATATAGAACACTTGCAACCAAATGGATGGAAGTAGGATATGTTAGGCTTCCTTCCATTCCATAACTCATATGGAGTTTTCTTCAACAAGGGTCGCATTAATATTCTATTCTGAATATAACAAGTTGTATTTACAGATTCTGCCCAGAAATAATTAGAAAAATTCACTTCACATAGCAGTCCTTGCCATTTCCTGAATCGTCCTGTTCTTCCTTTCTATAACTCCATTTTGTTGTGGAGTTCTTGGAGTAGAAAATTATGGAAAATTCTATTCTCCTCACAAAATATTCTAAATTTCTCATTTTCAAACTCACTGCCATGATCACTTCTAATACTAGCAATTGAAATCCCTTTTTCATACTGCAACTTTTTGGAAAGCACTTTAAAACAATTAAAAGACTCATCCTTATGTGATAAAAAACAATATCCAACAAAATCTAGTGAAATCATTAACAACTACGAGACCATACTTCTTTTCGCCAAGACTTAATGTCCTAGTTGGACTAAATAAATCTATATGTAACAACTCTAGAGGACTAGATGAAGTCACAATATTTTTAGAAGAAAAAGTTGTTTTAACCTGTTTCCCTTTATGACAACTTTCACAAAAGATAAATTATTTTTAGTAATCCTCTTACCAAGTCATGTTTAATCAACTTGGAAATATGTTTAAAACTAATATGACCTAGCTTCTTATGCCAAATCAGTTTTTCTTCATCAGTTGATATAAAACAATAAATATTTTGACTTTGTAAATCTTCTAAATTGATTTTGTAAAGACTGTTTCGTCTTTTGGTAGAAAAGAATACGGAGTCGTCCTTGTTTTTGACTACACAAGATTTTTGATTGAAAGACACTTCAAAACCAGAATCACATAATTTACTGACACTAATCAACTTGAGTTTTAAACCATTAACTAGCAGCACATTATCAATACATACAAAGGAATCTTTACCAATTTTACCGATTCCAATTATTTTGCCCTACTGGTTATCTCCAAAAAGTTACCAACCCTCCCTTCTTATACTGAAGATCTGGGAACATAGACTTTCTTCCCATCATATGTCGCGACCATCCACTGTCCAAATACCATTAGTGCTGGCTGCTTCTTCTAAGGAAGGATATCTGCAGGAGATATTATGTATCTCTTAGGTACCCAGATTTTCTTGGGTCCTTTGGGGTTAGTTTTAACATGATCTATAGGATGATGATAATCAGAATGATGAAATTTCTTCCTATGAGGAACAAAATTCTTTTTATGCTGATTATTGTTTTGAGCAAACCTTAATCCAATTTTATCATTAGGGTGTCTGTATCTCCCTAACATATCATGTATTTTTCTTGTACTCTCCGTGAATGTCGATTGATCAGCTGAAAGACTATTGATCCTTTGTTTCAGTTGACTGATCTCCTCAGATCTATCTACAACTACCTTTTTCTTCATCTCATCTACTTGTTTCTTTAGGCAGACGTTTTCTTACTCTAACACTTACCTGTTTTTCAAGTTTTTTGCGTAATTTTTCTTTAGCAATTTATACTGCTTAAGTATTGCATGAGAATCTTCTAGTAATTCTGAGTATGCATCTTGTAGCTCACTAAATTTTAAGGTTACCTCCTAGTCACTTTCTTTTTCAGCTACTAGGCAAATGTTGGCTTGTACCGATGCCTCTAAGTCGGTATTTGATTCAGACGAATCCAGATCTTCCCAGGTTGCCATCATGCTCTTCTTGTTTTCTCTATTCTTCTTGGGTTTTCTTTTCAGCAATGGACATTTAGACTTGTAATGTCCCAGTTTATTACATTCGTAGCAGCTGACCGATGTTTTGTCATTCTTGCCTTCATCTTTGCTATTCTTTTTGAAAGAAAACTCTTTGTTTCCTTTTGCCTTCTTCTTCCACATACATCTGATCTTCCTCGAGATAAAGGATAGTTCATCATCGTCATCACTCGAATCGTGATCTGATTTACTAGAGTCGTCATTGTTGACTTCCTCGAGCTTTAATGCTTTCGACGATGAAGTCCACTTTCTTGGAATCTTGTGGTTCTTCTGTCCAGCCTTCAATGCTATAGGTTTGTCCCGTCTGGGTTTATCTTCTGCATCGAGTTATACTTCATGTATCTTTAATGATCCAAGCAATTCATCAAGCTTCATTATGCCCAAATCCTTGGCTTCTTGTACAGCAGTGACTTTTAGTCTCCATCTTTTTAGTAGAGCTCTGAGAATCTTTCGAATGTGGTCTTGATTATCATAAGTTCTGTCGAGAGCTTTTAGTCCATTGACGATTGTTTGAAATCGTCCAAACATCTAATCAATAGATTCTTCGTCCTTCATTTTGAACAGTTCATATTGGTGTACAAGAATACTTATCTTGGATTCCTTTACTTGACTGGTGCCTTCATGTGTGATGGATAGAGTATCCCACATTTCCTTCGCAGTGTCACATCTGTGAACTTTTTCGTACTCACTTCTGCTTAGGTCACAACTTAGGAAGAATTTGGCCTTTGAATTTAGCTGGAATCTCGCTTTTTGATCTGCTGTCCATCTAATTCGTGAAATAACATTTCCTTCATCATTTATTGGTGTATATGGTCCACTCTTTATGATCTCCTAAAGATCAATATGAGTAGATTCAATGAAGAACCGTATCTTGTCTTTCCAATAATGGTAATCTTCGCCATTGAATGCAGGTGGTCTAGTGACAGAGGCGCCTTCAGCTATATACACGTGTGATTCTACCATGGATCTTTATCCACACTTTGTAACGGTGGTTCTTGGACACCAAGCTCTGAAGTAAATCACGTGTAAGTATAGACTTTATATTTGATATACAAAATGCACAAGAAGGGGGGTTGAATTTTGTATTCTTTTTCGTAAATACAATCCCCTTATATATTTTTGAAAAACTTGCTTTCTCAAAAACTGTTAAGTGAAAATATCACAATGTATTGCAGTTCACTTCTAAGTACTTGTATAAAATCAATAACAATAAAAGTTGAGAGTTTAGAGTAGAAGTTGACACAGCAATTTTTTCCCGGTTCACCCCAAACCGTAGGCTATGTCCAGTCCTCAGAATCCTTTATGAGATTTCACTATACTTCTCAAAATACAAGTATTCTTTTCACCGAGCCTCTTCAGGTCTCTTACAGCAAGTATTCTTTTCTCACTTAGCCTCTTCAGGCTTTTTACAGCAAGTATTCTTTTCTCACTTAGCCTCTTCAGGCTTTCAGCTTTTCTTCTTTCTTACAAAAAGATGTTTGCGAGCTTTATTACAGTGAATAATAACTCTCAATGATTAGCATAATGAATACAGTGTTTCTAGCTTTAAAATCTCTAGCTCTTTCAAAAATCACTAACTTCTGTAGTCTTCGACTCCGACTCGTATTTATAGCCTTCGTCTTCAACCGCTTCTTGATAACTGCTTCTTTCTTCTTGTTTCTTGATCTTTGAAGAAACAGTTATTCAGTTAAGTTCTATAACTAACTCAGACTGATTAACCACCTGACGTGGTATCGATTCTTCGTCTTAGTTTTGCTTTAGCTTCGTCTTATTTTCCATCGTCTCATTTTTGCTTCCACTTCATCTTAGTTTCGTCTCTGCGCTTCGTCTTATTTTCCAGTTCGTCTTACTTTTGTCTCCGTGCTTCTTCTTACTTTTGTCTCTGCTTTGTCTTACTTTCTACTATTATTATTATTTGATTTTCATCAAAATTATTAATCTTAAAGTCATTTTGACTTAACAGCGCTACTGCTCTGATCCCTACAGAAGAAGACAAGTGTAGGAGGTTTGAGGATATATTCAATATGAAGATCAAAATAAAGATGGCCATCTCAAACCTAAGTAGTTTCACTGAGTTGAGAGCTACTTTAATAAGGACTGAGCATTTATTAAGAGAGTGACACGCAGAGACTGGGCAAGGATCCAGTTTGAAGAGGTCTAGTGAGAGTTAAAGGAGTTCTGGCAAAAGATTCAGTAAACGCCAAAATAGAGCTTTCAAACCACCAGGCAATCAGGATCCAGGCAGAGGGGTATATTTGCACAGACTGGCAGTGGAAGAGGCATAGTACAAAATCAGTTTCTAGTATGTGAGCACTGTGAGAAGAGACATGGTGGTGAGTGTTGGAGACTAACTAAAGCTTGCCTCAAATGTGACTCCATTGACCACCAGATCAGAGATTGTCTTGCTGCTTTGGGAGCTCAGTTTAGTGTGAGTGGGCGATTCGGGAGTGTTGCTACAGTCCAATAGTGCAGAGGTAGTGGATCTGGACAGAGAGGCTGAGATAGAGGCAGAGTGAGCTCTGGGAGTTCTTCCATGAGGACTGAGGGGCGGGGCAGCCGACCCTAGTCCTAGGCCCATGTTTATGCTATGAGCAGGTAGGAGGCTCAAGACTTACCAGATGTTGTTGCTGGTGTACTTCTTATTTATGACTTTGAGGCATTTGCACTGTTAGATTTAGGATCCACACATTCCTTTATCACACCGCATCTGGCATATAGGCTGCATTGTAATAGGGAGATACTATAGTATGGGCTTGAGGTGAGTACAGTGATAGGTAGTACTACCTTTAAAGGAGAAGTCTGCAAGGGGTGCTTGATTTAGATTGATCAAGCAGAGTTGGAGGCAGATCTGATTGTATTACAACTGAGAGAGATAGAGTTTATCTTAGGCATGGATTGGCTCACTGCTCATAGGGCTATTATGAACTGCTATACCAAAGAGGTAGTACTTGAAACTCCTGGTCAGCCGTGGGCAGTATTCAAAGGAGTTAGTCAAGCAGTGCCAGCCAGGATGATATCCTTCATGAGTGCATTAAGATTGATGCAGGGAGGATGTGAGGCTTACCTGGCCCACATCTTTAATGCCCGAGCTGAGCAGAGTGTGCATGACATTCCTGTGGTTAGAAAATTCCTAGACGTGTTTCCCATCGAGCTACCTGGCTTACCACCAGATCGAGAAACGAAGTTCACAATTGATCTAGTTCTAGGTGCTGGTCCTGTATCTATTCCTCGATATAGGATGGCACCTGTGGAACTGAACGAGTTGAAGGGTCGGATATAGGACTTGCTGGAAAAGGTTTTTATTAGACCCAGTGTTTCACCTTAGGGAGCTCTAGTGCTATTTGTGAAGAAGAAAGATGGGATTTTGAGGTTATGCATCAATTATAGGCAGCTGAATCAAGTGATAGTGAAGAACAAATACTCGTTACCTAGAATTGATGACTTAATTGATTAGTTACAGGGAGCTCAGGTATTTACTAAGTTGGATTTGAGATTAGGGTACTATCAATTGAAGATAGCAGAGGCTGATGTACCTAAAAGTGCATTCAAGAGCAGGTATGGGCATTTCAGGTTCTTAGTGATGCCGTTTGAGTTGAGTAATGCCCCGACAACTTTTATGGCCTTGATGAATAAGGTATTTCAGCCTTACCTGGATCATTTTATAATTGTGTTCATAAATGATATTTTGGTGTATTTGAAGAACAGAAATGAACATGCTGAGCATCTGAGAGTCATTTTACAGCTTATGAGAGAGAAGCAGTTGTATGCCAAGTTTAGTAAGTGTGAATTTTGGCTAGATCAAGTAGTATTTTTGGGGCATATAGTGACTAGACATGGCATACAGGTAGATCCAAAAAAGATTGAAGCAGTGATGATTGGGAAGCTCTGAGAAGTGTGTCTAAATTTGAAGCTTCCTAGGATTGGCCGGATATTACCAGAGGTTTGTCGAGGGCTTTTCTCTGATCTCATCCATTTGACAAAACTTATGATGAAGAGTGTAGTGTTCAGATGGAATGAGGGTGTCAGAAGAGCTTTGAGGAGCTGAAACGTCGGTTGACTACTACACCGATGTTGACTATTCCATAAGGGACTGGAGGATATGTGGTATATAGTGATGCATTGCATTAAGGATTGGGATGTGTATTGATGCAACATGGCAAGGTGATCGCCTATACATCTTGACAACTAAGGTCTCACAAAATTAATTATCCGATACATGATTTAGTGCTAGCTGCAGTTGTCTTTGCTCTAAAGATTTGGAGACACTATTTGTATGGAGAGACCTTCTAGATTTATGCAGATCATAAGTGTTTGAGATATCTACTAAGTCAGAAGGAGTTAAACTTGAGACAGAGGAGATGGATTGAGTTACTGAAAGATTATGACTGCACGATTGAGTACCACTCGAGGAAAGCAAACGTGGTGGCTGATGCTTTGAGCAGAAAGTCTAAGATTAACACCGCTTAGATTCAGTTATCAAGGTTACCTAATTTGATTCAATTGAGAGCTCTGAATGTGGAACTGAACCTGGAGTAAGATGAGCACTGATTGTTACTTTGAAGCTAAAACCAATGCTACATGATAGAATCAGAAAAGTCAAGGGGAAAGATCCTGATATGGTCAAGCTTAGGGAGAAATTGAAGGTGAATCCAGATTCTGAGTTTGAATTATGAGATGAGATCTTGTGGTTGAAGCAGAGGTTATGTGTGTCAAATATGGAGAATCTGAAAAAAGAGATCCTTGAGGAAGCTCATATGGCCACCTACGCTGTGCATTTTGGTACTACCAAGATGTATAACACGCTAAAGCAGCATTTCTGGTGGCCCAGAATGAAGAAGCTAGTGGCGGAGTATGTATCTAAGTGTATGACATGTTAGCAAGTTAAGGCTGAGCACTAGGCTTTAATAGGGAAGCTACAATCATTGCCTATTCTAGAGTGGAAATGGGAACGAATTACTATGGACTTCATCATGGGATTGTACTCCGAGGCAGCATGATACTATATGGGTTGTAGTGGACCGATTAACTAAGTCGGCCCATTTGTTACCAGTGAGAGAGAATAACTCACTAGATCAGTTAGCCTGAAGGTAGGTGAATGAAATAGTTAGATTGCATAGGGTTCCAGTGTCCATTGTATCAGACAAGGATCCCAGGTTTACTTCAAGGTTCTGAAAGAGTTTGCAGTCGGCTATGGGTACAAAGTTGAACTTTAGTACCACATTTCATCCTTAAAAGATGGACAAAGTGAGAGGATAATCAAGACTGTTGAGGATATACTCAAAGCTTGTGTATTAGAGTTTCAAGGAGCTTAGGATCAGTACATAGCTTTGATTGAGTTTGGCTATAACAACCATTACTACTGTAGTATCGGAATGGCACCGTATAAGGCATTGTATGGAAGGAAGTGTCAATCGCCTCTGTATTGGGATGAAGAGGGCTTAAGAATGGTTAAAGGCCCAGAGTTGATACAAGATACAGTAGATAAGGTGAATTTGATCCCAAGCCAAATCAAAACGGCTCAAGATAGACAGAAGAGTTATGTGGATCAACACCGACGGGATATGGAGTACAGTGTAGGAGAGAGAGTGTTTCTCAGAATGTCACTTTGGAAAGGAGTATTGAGATTCGAAAAAAAAAAGGGGCAAGTTGAGACCTAGGTACATTGGTCCTTATGAGATCATTGAGAGGATAGGACCTTTGGCATATAAGTTGGCTTTATCGAATGAGATGTCTCAATTGCATAAAGTGTTTCATATGAGTATGCTCCAAAGATATCAATCAGGTTCAACATATGTGATACCGGCTCAGGAGATTGAGGTTGCTAGTAACTTAAGCTATGTTGAGGAGCCGATCAAGATTGTGGGATCTCAAATTAAGCAGTTGAGGAATCGAGTCATTCCATTAGTGAAAGTCCTTTGGAGGAATCATGCAACTGAGGAAGCCATATACGAAACAGAGGAATATATGAGGAGACAATATCCCCACCTATTCGAACAAACAAGTAAGAATTTCGAGGACAAAATTTCTTTTAAGGAGGGGAGAGTTGTAACATTCCATTTTCTGTGGGGAGGTTAAAATAGTAAATATGAGAAATTATTGGGAGAGTAGAAGTGCATTCATATTCATGTATATTATTTCATACGCATACACGTGAATAATGAACCTTTGTACATGAAAATAATTGTATATGCACCCATGGATAATTATGGGTATAATTGAATTAAGTTGTGATGTATTGGGAATTTTGAATTTATTGTATTGGAAATTTTATTGGTGATTGTTATATTTTTGAATTTTGGTGAATTTTAGGAATAATTTTGGAAACTTTTGATTATTATAGGTTTAGGAAAATTTTCACTTGGCAAGTAAATTGATGTATGGAAAATATAAATAGGAAATCAAATGATATTGGAGATAATTGGAATGTAAGGAGTTAGTTAATGGAACTAGTTCAAATAGAACTAGTTAGTTTGGGAAATTAGCTAAGAGTGTAAGAAGTGGACAAGTGTCTCAGCTAAAGTTAAATTTTCTTAACCTTGAAAGATAAGTTACTGTTCTTGTCTTCATCTCTCTCGTAGCTTCTTCTCTTCTTCTTCTTCATCATTTTCATTTTCTTCAATCACTACCATATCAACTTTGAAGATCACACTTTCCTCTATTTGCTACTAGCATTTTGCTATGTTTCTTCCTCATTGTCACTAAAAACCCTATCTCTACCACCTTTAGAAGATGATCAATGTGTGATGCTTGGGAGCTAGGGCTAGTGTTGTTTTTTAAGAATCTAAACTGAAACCAAGTAAGTTATACTTTAAATGCCATAGGTGTTGTTAAATGAAACTAGAATGATGAGAAATGTAGGATTGATGACTTGATTATGTGAGTTGTATGTGTGTGACGTGCATGGTAAAAAATCTATGTAAATGCCTTGTTTCTGTAATTGTGAATGATCATTAATGACCCATAATCTGTTATAGAGATGTTTTGGAAGTTGGATGATCCATATAATGGTGTTAGGATGAGTGAAGAAAATCAGTTAAGAATGGGTTAATGAATATGTTCTGTTTTTGGTTAATGGTCAAATATAGATCATGAATTGGGTTGTGGATGTTATTGAGTTGAAATTGAGTTGAGAATGAGGAGTAAATGAAGTAGAAAAGGGTGATCTTTGTACAAGTTATGTTAGGTGTAAAATCTGGAAAGTTTGAAGATGATTGCCTGGAAAATGTTCATTGAGTATGCTTCAGTCTGTTAGCCATAACTTTTTCTCTAGTTATCCAAATGAGATAATTCTTAGTTTGGATTAAACTAGAGACATATGAACACATAGAATTTAAATTTTGTCTTTAAAAGTCTCAAAATTGTCATAAAGTTGAGAACTGGGTGCAGTACAATGGTGGATGAATGTAAAATTTGTTTTCTAACTTCAGGGGAAATTCTGGATTGATCTAGGCTAATTAGAGAAAGTTTTCTTCATTAAAGTTATAGATCTTTCTTTTATCTTTCCAACAGTATATAGTAGATGATTTTTGGACATCGAAGTTAAGAGATATGATTATTATAAGTGGTGATGTTTCCTTGATCAAGCCTTCGTCTGATGCTTCTTTGATCATTCGTCTGGTGTTTCTTGACCCTTCTACTGATGCTTCTTTAATCATTTGTCTGATGCTTCTTAACCATTTTTCTGATGCATCTTTGACTAAGCTTTTGTCTGATGCTTCTTGACCATTCGTCTGATGCATCTTTGACCAAGCCTTCATCTGATTTATCTTAGACTGACTTCTTACGTCTGTCCCTTTCGTCTGACCCATCTACCTTTTGTAAATTCGAGATTTTGACCCTCTAGATGGCAAAATCTCTCTTTTAAGTCTTCATAAAAGTTGTAGATGTCGAAGTCCTATTTGAAACCGCCTAAATACGATCTTAATCCAACATCTCTAGTGAAAGGTATACCATTTGTCCCAAAATAGGTTCAATATGCTTGAGGATATAATCAAGTTTGATTCTTTCATCCATAACTTAACCATACAACCTCCAAATGAAGTGATTCTTGATCCAATAGATTCCTAACACGTTTTTCTATATCTCCATAAAAATTGGTAGCATTATGTATTTATTTAAAAAAGTTTGATTGAAAGAAAGTGAGGGAATCGGTTGGAATAGTATGAGCTGGTATGATTTCACTGAACATATTTTGATATTTTGAAAATATATGGATCTATAGGGTTCCAAATGAGATGATTTTTAATGTGGAGTAAACTAGAGACATAAGCTTACAAATCCTATGAAGACTTCGAATTGTAATTCAGTCTTTAAGATGCTAAATTTGGATGGAAGTTGTGCATAACGTAGTATTTTCGATTAAGAACAGTCCAAAAATGTTTGGGGTACAACTTTAAGATTTCTGAACAAAATTGAATGATTTTGGTGTCATTAGAAACTTAAGAGATGTTAGAGCAATTTTTTAGAAGAGGGTATGACCAAATTACATCATTTTCACTTTTTGATTGAACGTGAACAATAGACCCGAAAATGTGTCTTGGAAAAATCTGAAAGTAAGCCAATGAGAAATGAATTGTGATTTCAATGGTTTTATTGAGGTATAAACTCAAGTATAAATTATATTTAGGTGCGTTTTGTTATAGGATTGATTTTGTGAAGAAACTAATGGATAAATACCCGGGATTGTCATGAACATGCATTGTACATATTTCATTACATACATGTGCATTGTTAAACA
>JAOTAX010000045.1:77535-126477 GCA_025629825.1 Erythroxylum guanchezii | reverse complement strand
CAGAATACCTTAATTCCTTTTTCTGGAGTTAAACCTTAATTTATTACTTATGTAATAAATCCAGAAAAATAGAAAAAGGTTACTTTAAAAATTTCCCGAACCCAGAAGCTGACCCAAAACACCCCAGGGCACCTTATGGGAAATTTGGAATTTTAGGGGTTTTTTTTTTGCACTGTAGCTGATGACGTCAGCCCAGCGTCTGCGCGCGACGCGGCACGCGCCCACGCGCAGACACGCGGCGCACTGTGCGGGTGTGCAATGCACGCTCCGCCAAGTGGCACACATCCGTGCTCCTACGTGTCCGCCACATAGACGGCCCGGATGGGCCCGTGCGCCGCACGCGCCCGCCGTTCCACTTGTGTCGCCCGCCCCGCCCCGGGCTGCATGCGCGCGTGCGTTGCACCCGCGGCACGCGTCGCGCTCCTGCTGGAGCCGCGTGGCACGCTCGGATTGGCGTGTGCGCAGCACGCCCCTTCCACGCGGGCGTGCCATGCCCGCTACAGTAGCGTCGGGCGCGTGTGGTCTATCTCCGGCGATCCTGAAGCCGGAAACGATTTTAGGTGACTCCGGACTCCGTTTTTCGCTCCGTTCGACCCATTTTCAACCCGTTTTTCGTAGCTAATCTTATGTAAACCACTTTTATGCAATCAATCACGCAAAAAAGCTAAAAAACGAATCAAAAATTACGGAAAACCAAATGAGATGAAAAACCGAAAAACCTTCGTTTCCGGCAATCCAATCACGTAACCGTTCTGATACCACATGTTAGTACGTAGAGGGGACCTTATTACATACCTCAGGGTCTCGTGAAAGGATCAAAAACGAAGGTAATGCAGAATACCTGGATTCGGTTCTATCTCTGATTCCGATGCCGATTCCGAGCTCCAAACGACTCCGAATCTCCCGGGTCCTTTAGCGAAAAGTGCTCACCGACTCACTGACAAAGCCTTTCTACAGTTTCCTCAAATCCCGAGCTTCCTTAACGGGTCAGAAACCTTATGCTCGAGAACATTCTCTTGAGTAACTGCAGAAGACCTTATCTTATATAGTTTCTATATCGGGCTTCCCCATCACAAGGCCGATATGGACCCAGTCCACACTAATTGGGACCCATTTTTCACTCGGACTTCGACCCCTTGAGCTAGATCATTTATTGGGTCACTTTAATATCTTTATTTGAATGAAATGGTATAACTTAACTGATAATTTGTTTAAAACCTAAAATTGCAATTAATTATAGTCCAATTTTATGAGACATTGATAACGTTGCCCTTGAAGAAAAAAATGTCTAACAGTTAACTCTTCCTTCTTGTTCACATCCTCGTCCATGAATTCGTATAAATACATATTTCCCAGTAGTGCACCATAGCAGGCTCTGAGAGAGTTCTGTACCGTTGATCAGCTAGTTCTTTCAAGTTTTCCAGTGAATCAAACCGCCAAGAACCTGACGTATTTGAACATTCAAAGGTGTCTGGAGCAATGGTTTAAGCTTTCCTGGTTTCCCATTAACTGTGAGGAATGCAAAGGCTATGGTTACTGCCAATACGATCCAACTACCTATCTTGTCCAGTGCTCCGAGACTTGTCGTTTTACCCGAATTGATTCCTTCAAAGAGTAAGCTTTCAACTGTGAAAACTTTTCAATGTAGTTGGTTTACCTGCTTGTAAATCCCTTGACAACTCAAGCTTCTTGCAGTTCTGCTAATTTCATAAACCAATCTGAACCTTTTAGTTTCAAGTTCTTTGTCCGAGGCCAATGATAATTCCTCAGAGGGTTGCATTTCCCCTGCCTTCTTTTAGTCTTCTGCTATCTCCAAGTCAGTGATTTGGTTGTTCTTTTTTCAGTTTGAATTGCTTCAGGATTTTGATTTGCTGAACTCCCTCTCTCTCTTGTTTTTCATCTGATCGGTCATCGATCTCCGGGCTTTGCAAAATTCGATTGATTGTCTTGTTTCTTTTCAGATGGATTCGTTCTGTGATTTTGCTATTGTTCAGTCCCCATCTTGCTGTTATCTCTTTTTTCCTTTGGTTGTACAATGGATCAAGGTTTCATGAACCTTCTGCTGCATCAAATCGTTATGATTATCATCGGATGTAAGTATTATTTCCGTAACGCTTAGCTTAATTTACGAGCTAGAACTCGGAATTCTTTCCCATCAGAAATGGGATGATCAGTCATTAAATTTAATGTATGCCTCTGCCTAGAACATAAAATTCAGTTGCATTGTATTAATGATCCTTTTGAATTGGTCTTGGAAACTGACTTTTACATGTTTTCATTTTCACTGCAGATCTGTATTTACTTTGGACCCCATGTCATTGGTAAGACTCATTCTCTTCCTGAGGAACGATAGTCCAGGATGTGTTATTAACTTCTGTTCTTTCTTACTTGCATATATGTTTTCTGGAAAGTGAAGAGAACCCGAATTGAGTCAAGATGCATATGCTAAAATAGGAGGAAAAATCTCGAGAAAGTTTCGATCTATAAATGTCACTAACAGGCTCTCTCTATGTTTTTGAAGCTCCAAATGCAGAAGGATATTTTGTGCTGAGAAACCTATGTGGGGCTCCATGTCTTCATTCTCTTGATCTATAAATGGCGAAGGAGGCATTTATCGATGTACGATTCCATTGAAGAATTTCTCCAAAGTAACAATCACCTCATGCCAATAAGGTACACTTACTCGGAAGTTTAGAAGATGACCAGTAATTTCCTGGATAAATTGGGTCAGGGTGGTTATGGTTCTGTGTACAAAGGTAAGCTCCGAAGTGGCACTCTGGTCGCGATAAAGATATTAACCAAGGTAAATGCAGATGGACATGAATTCAGCAAAGAAGTTGCCGCCATAGGAAGGATTCATCATGTTAATGTTGTCCGGCTTATTCGGTTCTGCGGAGAGGGATCAAAGCGAGCTCTTGTATAGGACTTCATGGCCAACGGATCCCTTGACAAGTACATATTCTCTCAAGAAAGTTGTCACTCCTTAACTTGTCAGGACCTGTATGCAATATCTCTGGGAGTAGCTCGTGGTATTAAGTACTTGCATCAAGTTTGTGACATGCAAATGCTGCACTTCGACATCGAACCTCACAACATTCTCCTTGATGATTTCGGACTCTCTAAACTCTGTCTCGCAAAGGATAGTATCGTTCCAAGTACACCAGCTAGGGGAACACTTGGATACTTAGCACCAGAGATGTTCTATAAAAACATTGGAGGTGTTTCACATAAAGCTGATGTTTACAGTTTTGGGATGCTGCTAATGGAAATGGCTGGGAAAAGGAGGAACTTCACTACAGTAGCGGTCATTCAAGTCAAACTTCTTTCCTTTGTGGGCTTATGATCAAATACACGATGGAAGAGAGATAGAAATCATAGATGCAGCAGAGGAAGCAAAGAATATAGTGTATAAGATGGTTGTTGTGGCTTTATGGTGCATACAAATGAACTCGAACGATCGTCCTCCAATGAAGAAAGTTGTAGAGATGCTGGAAGGTGAAGTACAAGGAATTCAATTGCCTCCTAGGCCTTCTTTATATCCTGATGAGACATTGAAGAATGTTACGGATGATACCAATACAATATCGTCATCCTGTGCATTAGATGTATCACCAGAATCAACAAGTTTGGCTTTGAGTATGACATGAGCAGGCTTGGAGGTTTGAACTTGGAATCATAGTTGACCAACTAGATTTAAGCAAATGAAACTTTGTGATTGAATCAATGATGTTTCATCCAGTACTGCTACTAAAAGCTGCAATTTTCGTGCCCATTTGACATAAAAACTTTAACTTCTGTATGGATGTTAGGTTTGGGTTATCCGTAATTCTCGAGTATCTTCATCAGGTGTAAAGTTGTACCTGCCTGAACACAATACTCAAACAACAATGGATTGGAGTAGTTGGTCTGAAGAAGAGGAGATTTTGAGTTGTTTCTCTCATGTAACAAGATTTAATAGGCTGATGGAATTTGATAACAACATTGCTTTATTTGCTATTGAACAAGGTGTAGATTTCTGTGGATGGTTGGCCTGGAAGGGAAAAGTAGAGATCCTGAGATGACTAGTTCCTCGGGAAGACGACGTATATCCGATTATAGACATTTCGTCACTGCAACTTGTGCTCACTTTCTAAGCATCAGCTCCATAATTGACAGATCCAAAAGAGTGTCTGTTTACAAGACAGATCAAAACTAGGAAATCCACAGTAATTTAGTTCTGTTCTTTTTCCTGTCATAGGCACGTCGTCGCTGCCACTTGTGATCACTTTCCAGGCATGAGCTCCACAGTTGACAGATCCAACAGAGTGTCTGTTTACAAGGCAGATCAAAGCTAGGACATCTATAGTAGTTTTGTTCTGTTCTTTTTCCAATTTGAATTATCAGTAGTCTTTGGTGTTATTGTTGTTCCATCCATCTTTAATATCTTCTAGTGTTCTTGCAGCAGATTCTATTAATGATTATGCAATAAATCTAAGGCTTCATGTTCAACTCCTAATCTGTGCTAAATGGTGCGAAATGCAAGAAAGTTCTTAACTTTATTACAATTGGCAGGAAAAAAACGATGGTCTTTAATGAAATAGACAAGCAGTTACACTTTGGTACACTTCCTACGTTAACATTTTACAACTGCTTGTCTTGTCCGTAAAAAGTCTACACAAACCAAACCAAAGTACTGAGCTTCAACCAAACGCCGATGGAGTTTGCTCGCATACATAAACTCCAATTTATTAGCAACTTTGATTGGTGGCAGTGACGATGGTGATAGGCCTTTCCTCTCTTCCCCACGCCGCCAAACTCCTCACGCCGCCCAATAATTGCTCTTCCCGCCATAAGCACTCTTCTTCTACGTTAAAACCTCCGAACAGTTTCAGCTCCCTGATACACAGCCTGAACCACCACATCAATGGCGGCCAACTCCGGGAAGCAATCTCGACCCTTGATCTCATGTCCGGGCAAGGGTCCCACCCTGACCTCGTCACTTACTCTCTTCTCCTCAAATCCTGCATTAGGTCTCATAACTTCCGGCTCGGCAAACTCGTCCACGATTACCTGACTCGGTCACAGCTCGAGCCCGACTCGGTCCTGCTCAACTCTTTGATCAGCCTTTACTCAAAATGCGGTGAGTGGGACAGAGCCAGTGAGATATTTGAGGATATGGATGATAAGAGAGACTTGGTTTCGTGGAGTGCTTTGATATCTTGTTACGCTAACAATGGATTGGAATTGAAAGCTTTGAGTATGTTCATTGATATGCTTGAATTAGGGTTTTATCCGAATGAATACTGTTACACAGCAGCCATTCGTGCTTGTTCCAACAGAGGGTATGTTTCTTTTGGGGAGATAATTTTTGGGTCAGTGATAAAGACTGGATTTTTGGAGTCTGATGTGAGTGTTGGGTGTGCTTTGATTGATATGTTTATAAAGGGGAAGGTTGATTTTGAGTCTGCATGTAAGGTGTTTGATAAAATGCCTGAGAGGAATGTGGTCACTTGGACTTTGCTTATAACTAGATTTCAACAATCGGGCTTTCCAAGAGAGGCTATAGATTTGTTTCTGGATATGCTTGTGTGTGGATATGTTCCTGATAGGTTTAGTCTAAGTGGAGCTGTTTCTGCTTCTGCTGAACTAGGGCCGTCCTCTCTTGGACAGCAATTGCATTCCTTGATAATAAAGAAGGACTTGGCTTTGGATGTCTGTGTAGGGTGTAGTTTGATAGACATGTACGCAAAATGTACATCAGATGGATCCGTAACTAGTTCCAGGAAGGTGTTTGATAGGATGCTAGATCATAATGTCATGTCTTGGACTGCAATTATTTCAGCATATGTGCAGAGTGGAGCAGATAATTGGGGAGCTATAGAGCTCTTCCGTGACATGATTCAGGGACCAGTTAAACCAAACCATTTCACTTTTTCAAGCATCCTTAAAGCGTGTGCAAACTTGTTGAATCCGAGTGCTGGTGAACACCTATATTCTTATGCTGTGAAAATGGGGTTTGCATCAGTTAACTGTGTGGGGAATTCTCTTATTAGCATGTATGCACAATGTGGTGACATGGAAAATGCTCGGAAAGCCTTTGACGTTATGTTTGAGAAGAATCTGGTTTCTTATAATACAATTGTTGACGCATATGCTAAGAGTTCAAATCTTGAAGAGGCATTTGATCTAAGTCATGAATTGGAGAATACAGGGATTGAAGCTGATGCTTTCATGTTTGCTAGTCTTTTAAGTGGAGCTTCAAGCATTGGTGCAATTGGCAAGGGTGAGCAGATCCATGCTCGGGTTCTTAAATTAGATCTTAAATCAAACCTTCATATATCAAATGCTTTGATCTCTATGTACTCGAGGTGCGGAGATATAGATGCTGCCTTTCAAGTTTTTAATGAGATAAGAGATCGTAATGTTATATCCTGGACTTCAATGGTCACAGGATTTGCTAAACATGGATTTGCAGCTAGAGCTCTGGAAACATTCTGCCGAATGTCAGAGGCTGGTGTGAGGCCAAATGAGATAACCTACATTGCTGTTTTATCAGCTTGTAGCCATGGGGGATTGATTTCAGAGGGATGGAAGCACTTCGAGTCAATGACTAGAGATCACGGGATTGTCCCTAGAATGGAGCACTATGCATGTATGGTTGATTTATTGGGCAGATCAGGACATCTAGACGAAGCTATGGAGTTTATTAACTCAATGCCCTTCAAGGCCGATGTTCTGGTCCTCCGTACATTTCTGGGAGCCTGCAGAGTTCATCGAAACAGACACCTCGGGATGCAGGCAGCTAAGATGATTCTTGAACAAGACCCTAATGATCCAGCAGCATATGTTTTATTATCAAACTTGTATGCTTCAGTTGGTCAATGGGATGATGTAGCAGATATCAGAAAAAGCATGCAAGAGATGAATTTGATTAAAGAAGCAGGTTGTAGCTGGATGGAGGTGGACAACAAAGTCCACAGATTCTATGTTGCAGATACTGCACACCCGAGAGCTGTGGAAATCTACGGAGAATTAGATCAGTTGGTTCTTGAAATAAAGGAACTGGGTTATGTTCCTGACACAGATCTTGTTCTTCATGAGGTGGAGGAGGAACATAAAGAGCTTTACTTATTCCAACACAGTGAGAAAATTGCTGTTGCATTTGGCCTAATCAGTACAAGCAGATCGAAACCAATAAGGGTTTTCAAAAACCTTCGTGTCTGTGGAGATTGCCACACTGCAATGAAGTACATGTCGATGGCTCGGGGGAGAGAAATAGTGTTAAGGGATTCCAATCGATTTCACCATTTCAAGGATGGAGCTTGCTCCTGCAATGATTACTGGTGAACTTTATCTTAATTCCTGCTGATTACTGAAAGATGGTATATTTTTTGCATCGTTCAGTTTGTAGTCAGGATTGGCATCAGGCATTTTATAGCTCCTGGCAATTAGAACTTCGTTAACATTTCTCCTGTCAACAGCGCAAGTTCTGACAAAAGATATATATACCAGAAGAATTTACTGATGTTTCTGCTTCCAAAATGATGAAACTATGAATAACTAAACCTTTAGTTACCAATATCAAGTTTTTAATCTTCGAAAACATGTGCTAGAAGCTGCTTGGAATCCATAAATCCACTGGTTTAAAGACTCCAAATTCTTCTTCCTGACTCGGGAGGAAGAATTTCGAGTTTCTTTCCTGATATGATTATGTTCATTACTTCAGTTGCATGGAAAGCTATAATATCAATTTCTGTCCTGACAAACCTGATATGATTTTCTTTCTCATTAATCTCTTGATGAGAGAAGCTATGGTTTATGGTTAATTTATGATCAAAATTGCAATTCTGAGGAATAACTTACTTCGGCATGACTTGTCTTCTTCGTCCAATTCTAAACAGAACAACTTCCCAGGGCGGGGAAAGTTGACAGGGACTTTCTTCTAAAATGGAAAGTGACGGGTTCTTCTCCTTCTGCATATGATTTAAGTCCTGGAAAAAGGTTTTGGTATGTTCAGAAGCGGTTCAAAGGACCTAATCAAAGTGATGTGATGTTCAATAATGGCAGACTTGACAGCAACCGACCACCACACCAGCTCTTTCTCTTCCACCATTAATGGTTCTTTAAATCGTATTACGTATCTTAGTGAAGAGACCACTTTGACTTAAAAACACTCCTTGGCAAAGCCATGCAAGAATCAACAAAACCATAGTATTCTTCCATGGCATTATCTTCAACATTGTCAAGGCCAAATTTTAATTTAAAATTTAATTAAACTTAAAAAAATATCTGAACAATTTTTTAAAATTTTTTATATCAATTTAGCATGAAATTAATCAAAAAAAATTAATAGATTTAAGTTTGTTTTTTGTCAAACTCAAGTTTAATTTAAAGTGGTTATTAAAAAATATATAATTTTATTTATTAATAGAATAATATTTTTAACAGAGATAAAATGAAATAAACACACACAAAATTAGGAATAAGATCGATTTTTTTGTTTTTTTGCCTGAATTATAGCATTAGTAAAAGAATTAAGAAATAAGTCTTGAATGGTTCTCCAACTGAACACTATAACGAACATGTACATGACATGTAAAGCTTTCACTGCCCATTCCCATCTTTCCCGCTTACTTCACAGCATTCCATTGTTCTTACCAGACGATCTCACCTTAAATCACACCTCTTTCTTTTATCGTTTTCTTTTTCCATAGAAAGATACTATCTTTATCTCCATTCTTCTTTGTTCCTCTCTGTTTTCCTCTGTTTTTTTCTCATCTAAAGCTCCACTGATCTTTTAGCTTGCTTCTGATAAGATGGATCATTTTTGTTTCTTCTATTCTTCACATGAACCACTACAAAAACTTGAATAGCATAGTCTCACGGTTCCTTTCTGAACTACAGGTCCTGCTCAGGAGCTTATAGGGAAGCCATTTTTGGAGACAATAGCTAGGGCATTGAGGCCTGGAGGGGTCCTCTCAAACATGGCGGAAAGTATCTGGCTTCATACACATCTTATAGATGATCTGATCTCTGTCTGCATAGACACATTCAAAGGTCCCGTGTGTTATGCTTGGCCAACCGTCCCCACATATCCAAGGTGATGAGCGTCTAAAGTTGTTCGTGTTTCTTTTCTACAACTTCTAAATTCTCTTCCAAGTTCTTGAGTGACGTCTCTACCTTGAAGTCTGCGAGGCAGTTCTAATTTTCTATGTTCCTTTGAGACAATTCTTTACTTATGGCCTGATTCCTTACCTGTGCAGTGGTATTATAGGATTTTTATTGTGCTCAAAAGAGGGATCACCTGTTGACTTTCTGTATCCTGTGAATCCTCTTGAGAAGGTAGAAGGACCTATCATTCATAAAAGAGATCTCAGGCTCTATAATTCAGAGGTAATTACTTGTTTGCTCATCAGTTTCCTGTTTTCTTGGTGATATCTCTAATGTTCAGGATGCTTGTTAAGTTGAACGACATGACCTGCAGTTTTTTCGTATGCTTTCTCTACCTCGTTTAAGACATTTAAGTCGTTAGTTCCTGTCTGAAAGATTTTACTCATTAAACTGTTAAGTCAGTTCTCGTGTTTTCCTGAACAGATTCACTCTGCTTCCTTTGCATCGCCAACATTTTTTAAGAGGGAAGCGAAGTCTCTGTGATTCCAACAGAAATGAAGTGGAAGAAGCAAATTATGAAATCGACGACATATGTTTATCAATCATGGCTCGCTGCGAAGCCATAAGCCCGTGTTGCACTTATCAGGAAGAGAATGGATCGTACCATGAAAAATGAGATGGACAATCTTGCTTTTTGTCTCAACTTTCTTTCTTCCTACATTGTCGTATCATTCTTGCAAGTTCACTACTTTATCTTGATGTTCATGCAGAACTTTCAATTGAAAGGAATTGTATTCATTGCTTCATTGTCCAAATTACCTTCCAAGTTCCAATCAACCTTGTAAAAGTTGAAAAAAACAATACAACATTTGACAATATACACAAACACGTATACTACATCCTCCAGATCTACTGCACCCCACCAAACTGGCCTAGCTACTAATCGCAGTGTTCCAGCTTCAACCTTTCTTTCCCTTTAAAACGAAAGAGCTTCTTCACTTTCCACTTAGTGCACATATCACAATTGATAATACAGTCAATCCTGCCTATCGTTCATCAGCCGTAAAATCAGGTTCTGCCGGTTTCTGAGGAAGCATAGGCGGCACTCTGTCAGCCATTCTTACCTTGCATGTTCTGCTACGTCGCAGACCTCGTAGAGCATTGGCAGCAAAGCGAGAGGCATATATAGTTGCACCTAAACTTGGTGTGCTTCCACTTGCATTCGCCTTGGCTAATGCATCTTGCAGCCTGTTCTCTTCTTGCCTGAGAGATTCTTCCAGCTTCTTTTTACTGTATCGCCGCCATGCAGCTTGGATAAAACAGGCTGCCCATGTCCTCCATTGCTGAGAGTAAAACCTGAACGTGTGACGGAGTTGTTTGCTGTGGAGCCGCCGGAACTGGGAAGCAACAAACTTCAGGTCATCAGCCATTAAAGCAAAAGCTTCAACTTCCGAAAGGGTCTGCACAGTTCGGGTTGAGATGGGAAGGTTTGATGACGAATGGGGGTCTAGAGCCCATGTCAGAAGTTCTTCGCCACAGAAGTCACCAGCCTTGAGGTATTCAGAGTTGAAGAAACCAGTTCTTCCACCATTAGTGGTCGTCGTCAACAATTTGCCTCGCATGATGAAGAGCATCTCGTCCACTGGATCGCCCTCACGAACAACGTAGCTTTCCTCTGTGTAGAGTGCTGGTTTCAGACGGTCACACATAGCATCTAACAGTTGGTCATCCATTTTCTCAAACATTGGCACCTTCAAATGCATCCAGAAAACACAGAGTTAGTTGATGACATACAGATTACAAAAGAAAGCACCCCAAGTGATCAGCAAATTGCAGAAGATGGTAGAACTCACTCTCATGAGCAGAGCTAAGCAGAGATGGCGTTTTATGTCCCTTCTAAGGTCCTTAGGAAGATTTTGAACCAGAGTTTCTTCATCAACACCTCTGGTCTCTTGCCACTTATATTGTTCATATCGCCTGATCCGTTCCCTCAAATTCTCAGGAAGCAAACGGTGAGACATCCACTGCTCAGCATCTCGCCTTTTAACTCTCATTTCCTCTAGTCTTGTAGTAGTGGACTGCAAATACGTCTGTTCAAAGCAACATTGGCTCATCACACTTAATATCCAATGAAATTCAAGTATTTTAGCCTAACAATGCAAGAATTACATGAAGTTCATTGAAAACCAATCAAGAATCATGTCTCGACGAGCAAAAGATGTACGAGTACCAGAAAGATTAAAGAAAACAGGTATGTGAAACATCAACAATGAAGAACACCAGATGCAAACGCAGCCACCATCAAAGTATTGGTTTCAGCAGAACTTTGCTATTAGACATCCCCAAACCAGAAGTCCAATCACATCAAATGGAAACTTATGTCCACAAATGAGCATGTGACCATAAAAATCAGCTCATGACCAGCACTTGCAATAAAACAACAGACCTTACAACGAAAGGTGTATGGAATACCAAGATTATGATTATATTCTAAAAACCATAATTGCATAAAGGACTGGAAATAGAAGTTATCAGCACCAACCTGCATATTTCCAATAAGAAATGAGAACAGGACCAAACCAGAGATAGAAATGAAAACTGCAAAGCATATTTCCCAGACATAGGTACTTGTACCAAGGTTTTGGCCAAGAGAACTGCAAAAAAAGCATCAAACATAAGGCACCACACATTACGTTTGTAAGTTGATGGAAAACTGCAAAATGCTGTACCTCAGATTTCGCAAGCCCCACCAAAAACAGTAAAAGAACTTTTTCGGAAAATCAGTAGAAGCTACAACACCAGACTTGAGAGCGTCGAGGAATATTCCGAATTCGAAAACCTGTTTATCAGACTGTATTGGGCAATAGTCATTAAGGAATGTCTTATTCCCTACTTCACCACCACAATATAGAGTATTCCTGTTACATCCAGTTTTCCAACAGGCATCTTTCCAGCAAGAAGTTTGTCTCTCAATCGAAAACAAGTACCAATAGGCTCCAAATACCTAAAATCAGAATTTGACAATAATCATCTAAACATTTGTACTAAAGCCAGAAACAGCATTTCTGTGAATAATATCTTCTGTTCATGCAAACTAACTGGGGGAGCTAATAGTGCATGCTTAATTTATTGAAATTTAAATAGAAACTTATCTATTAATACTATTGAATAACAGTGACAATCTTTTAAGTAAAAACTCTTTGCATAATGAAAAGCAGCCTCTGTTGATGAAGCACACAAAACATATGCTTATCATGCAAATGCAGATAAAGGAAGAGTATAGGAATATACAGGAATAAATTAGAGAATAGAATCAATGGAATGAAAAGATGAAAATTCTCCTGAAACCCAACGTCAAGGAATCCTGTTCCGAATCACTGAGGCATCGGCTTATAGGAATAATGTATATCTTTCCATTATCTATGAAAATAAGCATTGTTATATCAGTAAAAACTTAAAAACTTACATGACTAGCTACCATGTAAAGAAACAGATTGAATGCAGCTCCAGCCCAGGCAGTTTCTGTAAGTATTCCAGAAGTTCTTGTAACTTCCTTGTACAACGGGTAAATCCGCATGACCCTTGGCAAATACTGGAAGAGGACAACAAATTTCAGCAAGTTCTTTGTATTCAAAGATCTCGAGCCCCTCATCTTTGGGATGATTATTAGAATCACCACCTGCGTGTAAACCGTGAAGTTAAGATTCCAGATAGAGTATCAAACCCCAAAATACCATGGAAAAGGTTATGTCTATTTCCAAATCACCCCTATTCTATCTACATAAAATGTTAGTCCAGATGCTTCAAGAATGTCCAACCATTTCCACAATTAAAATCCTAGAGTTGAAATGTCATCGGTACTGAATATAACTATTTAAAGTTGGTAATTGTCCTGAGTCTTTGGACCATATGAACAATGTTGAATACAACACAATGCACAAAGTGTAACTAAATAGGAAGCTTATTCCAGGAAATACGATGGGCTGACAATGCTAGGAAAGATTCACTTGTATGCCAAACAGAATCTATAGGCTACACTTCACCTGTGGGAGAGGAAGGACTGCAAGAATGTCGATCAAGAAATACGATGACAGATATCTCTTTGCTATTGCCCATGCATCTTCAACAAGCACTCCCCTTCCAAAAACTCGAGACGAAGGAGCAATAAAACCAGTGCGAAATTGAAAAATAATGTGAAGTATATAGAAGACATCAGTGAATGAACGTAAAACGCTGGCAGTAACCTCCATTTTCTCATCCAAGCTAAGGCACTTCTTGTCATCATCAATAACAGGAACATAAAAGAACAAGGGATCTAGTGAAACAGCAACCAGACATGACAATACAAATATCTTATTCCACTTTTGAAGGAAAGGCCCCTGTGGATCAAGAATTTTTATCCTGGAACTTGAGCTTTTATCAGCAGAATTGCCAAAGGAATATGACTTCAAAGATTTTCTGATCCTTTTAATTCTTTCAGAACCAGACTCCAATCTTCTGTGAAACTTTTCAGAAACTGAGCTTATAGTCTTTCTAAATTTTCCTGAATATAACACATGACTGTCAGAGTACTGTCCTTCTACACTTTTTTCCGAATTCCAATCCTGAAACCTGAAACAACATCAATGTAAGAAGGCAAGTGTAAAACATTTCAACTTAAGAAAACACAATCTTATAACAAGTTAAAATGAAAAAAACTCACATATCAGAAACATCCTAAACACCAACTATCAGATTCAAATAAGAATGAATATACAGTGGCAATGTGAGAACATAGCAATCCCAGAAAACAAAAAAGAAAACGAACCTCACAGACTTGTCCCGAGGATAATTCATAACTGAACTTCGTTTAATGTTATCAACAAAACCCGACAAATCTCTTCAAGAACTTCGAACAAAGCATCACATACGAACTCCTGCAAACGTTAGAAAAATCCTCGTTTAAACCCGACAACAAACGCAACGAAACGAAGCACAAGTTGGAAACATCCCAATCCATGGATAAAGTTCACAAACACTCACTAACAGCAAGGGAGACGAAGACCCAGAAACAAATTGCAAAGAATGAAGAGTTGAAACATCGCAGTTTCAAATCCCTTGGAAAACTTCCATTTCCAGCCCCGCATCCCAAAAATGGAAACTTTTACGGGAGAAACTGAACAAAAATGGAAACTTTAAAACATGCTAGATTCCCGGAAAATCTAAAAACGGAATCCGAAAACCGCCTCATCACCGGTTTCCTTCTCAACTCACGATGCAATTACTATCCCAACAAAAAATCGACTCAAAAAAAAAAAACTAAGAATATAAACATGTTAAAGACCAGAAATTGAATTCAGCAGAAGAATCAACTCAAATCGCCAAAAGATCAAAAGGGTTGGCAGTAACTTACTTGAAAATAAGAAATCAGATTACAAAAAATAAAAGAAAGAAGAACTTGAGGACTCCTCCCAATTTGGTTGGTGCCAAGAAAGCATCAAAGACACTTCCTTTCTCTCCACTTTTCAACGTCAGCTTCTTGTTAGTGAGTTATTAGATTACTTGTCTGAAAAAGAGAAAAAAGAGAGAGAGCACAAACACTACTGAAATGTCTAGGAAACATCGAGGTCAAGTGGTCAACAACAACAGTGTTCTCTGTAATAAAAAAGATAAAATTCCTAAGAAAGTAGAGAAAAAAACCAAACTTTAGTAGGTAACACTGTACATAGAAAGCATTCCTCTTGATGAAGAAGGTCAAGAATTGGTTAATTACTCTTATACGTCGATAGTGTATGACCGATTTTACCGATTACGCAAAACATTCAACTTGTGTTTTGTCTAACAACTCTTTTTGTTCTTACATAATGTTTTCTTAATGTAATAAAATGATTTACTATGACTTATGAAATCAACCATGCATAGTGACAGATATTCCAAGGTGCTGACATCTGAATAGTCTATTAGGTGAGTCCGACTAATTTGACCTAAAAGTAACGACCAAAATCTGAGGTGAATTTGAATTTTTTTATTTATTATTTTTTTTGAAATTACTTTTTTTATTTTTAAACTTTAAATTGGCTTTTTGTCTACCCTAAATTTTAAAAAATTTAATCAAATAATTTTTATTTTTAATTTAAATTAAAAAATATTCGAGTCAAACTTGAATATAATTGAGGTTGGGTTTAAGTTCGAACAGCATGGCTTAAATCCAATTAGACTTCAAATAAGATCCAACCCTAGAGTGCCCAAATCATCATCATCATCATCATCACACACTCAGTCTGAAGCTCTATAATAAAGCGAGACTTAGGAAAATCTGATAATATGCAGCTTAAACTAGCCAAATGTCATCTCTAATTTGGAGTTTGACATGTTTTCATAAATTTAAATTTTGACAAATAGAAATTAAAATTTAAAAATAAGATTCAAATTAAATTAAATTATTAATTATAATTTATAAAAATAAGTAGACACTCTCGTGCCAAATATATTAAAAATACTTATTTATATAATTACAACATATAATATTAAAGTGAAAATGTAATTAAGAATAGATTATGCTAAATTTATAAACTTTAATCCTATTAAATTTATTAATTAATTTTGTATATTTAATAATTTATTAAATACATATTAAAAGCAATAATTATAAATTTTATTGTTTAAAAAAAGATTATATACTCCAAAGTCCAAACAAAGGAACAATATTAAATATTTTATCCAATAAATAGAGAGAGGCAACAATATTTTCCAATAGATTCTATGCAGTCCACGTGGCCAGTGACTATTGGGGGCTTCAGATCAAAGTAGATTCAGGAAGTGCGCCACGTCGCCAATTCTATTCCGTGCACACGCACCCACACTATCAATGTCTTCTTCTTCTTCCTCTTCTTCTTCAGCTTCCTATTTATAGAGGAAATAGGAAAATGGAGAATTGCTATAAGATTCTGTAGGGTTTCAGATTCTGTTCTATTTAGCTTGAAGCTTTATCGTTAGTAATGTTGAATCTCAGATTCGGATCCTTACCTTTCTATTCTTGACACTGATCCGACTGCTTTCGGAGCTATCGTTGGCTTTTCTTATTTTTCGATCGGTGGTCTGTCTTTTAGCTACTCATTTTGTTTGTTATCTTTTTCGGGTGTGGTTTGTGAGCCTCCATGAGTCGACTAAATTAAGGGTATGAATTTTCTATTCCTGCTGTGCTATTAATTATAACCTTTTTTTTTCTTTGATCAAATTTGGGTTTTGTTTCTGATCCTTAGATTACACCTTAAGTAGCTGTGGGACGAGAAAGCGTAAAATGAATTAACTCTGAAGAAGTTTTCCCAAATAAATTTATCTGGGTTTTGTGCTTTTTGTACGTATGTATGCTTGTATGATTGTTATGAATGCTTGAACGTGGTTTAGTTCTTTTTGGTTTTGATTTCTGCAGTCATTTTCGAAGGAATTTGAGAATATTTGGTGCTTTAATTATATAAAGTTTCTGCATTTCAATCCAAAAACCTTTTTCTTTTCCTTTTTGGGCTATTATGACTTATTTGTTCCTCTTTATTCGAGACCAGAAAAGTCGAATCTTTCTTTTTCGTGAGTTCTAATTCGCCAAATGGAACATTCTTTGGTTAATGATTTGAGGACTTAGGATTTGTTTGCCGCTTTAAAAATATTGGGGTTGTGAGGTCTAGAGTTTGTAATGATGTTGCACTATCTTTTTCTCTGTCAGACTCGGAGATCTTCCGGTGAAGACCAGATTGATCTATTTTAGATGGTATGCAACAGCTGCTTGAGGATTGCGATCGCGCAAGTTTGTGTATTCTCAAAACCAATTGTTCAATTACGCAACGCCAGAAAGAGTTTGCATGTTGGTCTCAGCTTAGGTCATACTTGGGATCGTAGATTTTTGAGGGGCATAAGTATGATGGTTGATTCAAGTTCAGCTGCAAATCGTGGACCGATTGCTGATGTGTTCAAAGAGAAAAATGAAGATGGTGGATATGTTAGTGGAGGATGGAAAAGGTGATAATGAGTTAGAATTTTCAAACTATCTCATCAAATTATGTTAAACTTCAGTCACACTAGTAATCTGTCTCTCGGATTTTCAGATTCAAATTGGCATTAAGATGTATCAAAGCCATTCTTAATGGGTTCTTATTCATTTTACAGTGAAGATGGAAAACTGAGCTGTGGATATGCAAGTTTCCGGGGAAAGAGAGTAACCATGGAGGACTTTTATGATATTAGAAATGCCAAGATTAATGGCCGAACAGTTTACATGTTTGGTATCTTTGACGGTTAGATTCTACATCTTATATTTCCAGAGGGAATATTACCAATTCTATTGCTCTTGTTTATTGTATGATTGAAGTGGTTCAAAGTTTCCATCCTATGAACAATACAAGAATGCCTACTGTTGCATGATATCTTCCATCTCAACTGTGTTCCTCGGTAAATATGGTCTTTTCATGTTTATAACTGAACAAGTGGAACGAGTTTGCATAAGTTGAAGGCACTTATCGATGTTAACTCCTACATGACAACGATCCTGACTAACTGGGCAATTGGCTCCATAGTACTTGAGTTATCACCTCACTTTAGTTGACATAGACCTTACAAAAGATAGAGAGAAATCTGCTGCTTGTGGCATCATTCTGAAAATTGTGATACTCGGATAATATTTGGTCTTATATCTCATAACTTTTTTCTTAAATTCCCATGATTGTATTTCATTTCTTATCTATAGTAATGTTAATTATCCCAACTTGCTAAACACATTTTTGGCATAGGAGGTGAGGTGTGAAGCAATGGTTTTTCTTGCTTCATTCTTTTTCTTCTTTTCCTGTGTCTATGGGAAAGTAATAGGTGGGGTGGACTATTTCGCTCCACTTTTAACACTTACAAGATGTTCCATAATCATCGCAGGTCATGGTGGTTCACGCGCTGCTGAGTATTTGAAGGAGCACCTATTTGAGAATCTTTTAAAGCATCCACAATTTACAGCAGACCCCAAATTGGCTATAAGTGCGTTCAATTATTTTTCTTACTTTCCATTGTTTTCCACTTATTTCCTATGATGAAATTGCAGCATAAGCTATTGATTTTTTAACTAATTAAGCTGTATTCTGTTTATGGGGAACTAATTTCCCTCTATCTATCAATGCAGGTGAAACATATAAAAAAACAGATGCTGATTTCTTAGACTCTGAAAAAGATACCTACCGTGATGATGGCTCTACTGCTTCAACGGCAGTGTTAGTTGGTAACCATCTATATGTTGCCAATGTTGGAGACTCACGAACTATAGTATCAAAGGCTGGAAGAGGTATTATTAGCAAATTAGAACATTTTCCTCTAGTGGACAGGAAATTTTCTAGCTCTTAAGAAAAATGCTTCCTTTTGCTCCCCCTTAGTATCTCTGAGTTTAATGTTATAGTATGTAGGCAATGAGTTCTTGTTATTCTCATTTTGTTCTTAATTGGGCCAGTGGGAAGGTCAAATTGTTCTGTAGCACTGCACTCCTGAGGGGATCAGAAAGTGTCGTTAAGACACTGGGACTTTTTAAGAATTTCAGTGAGATGCTGAAACAGTAAGAATCAGTTGAAATAGGTATATGGACATAATATAAACTGACCAAATAACCGTCAATTTTTTGGGCGTACAGTGCACTTAGTTTAAGGCTTCATCTAATTTATTTTACTAAATTTGTGGTACTTGCAATTATTAATTGTCATCTTGCAGTTCAACAGACTTGAGTTTTGTAAAGCTGACATGGAGCCTCATAATCTCATTTCCCTTCCTTCTTTTCCTGCACAGCTATTCCTCTCTCAGAGGATCATAAACCAAATAGAAGTGACGAGCGGAAGAGAATTGAAAGTGCTGGTGGTGTAGTAATGTGGGCAGGTAAATTGGTTTAAATTATGGGGAGATCTGTTGGCTGTGATTTCAAGCATTTTGCTAAAAATCAGCTGATCTATTGGCAATGGTCGATTCCTCCTTTTGATATGGCCATGATTTGTTGTTTTATTCTGAATTATTTTGAAGAAGTTTGATTGGTTAAAAGAAGAAAGCTTTTGCAGTTTGTGAGTCATTCATCATCTAACTGTGTTAAGTTTTTGACAGGATGAATATGGAATGAGACCAGGGATTAGCTAACTGATGCTTGTTAAGGCTTTTTTACTGCTTGGTTATCTCATGCACATATAGACATGCCTGCTAATAATTTGGATAAGCATGATAATTAGGCAAAAACGGTATGGAACTCCCTACCCAGTTTTAGCCCATACTTAGCTGTGACTCTATGTATGCTGCTCCAATTGGAATGTCAGAACTGCTTAATCCCATTGGATAGTGTTGAACCACCAGCTTGTAAAAGATCGTTCTATGTTGAAGTTTCTGAATTCTGTGTTCGAGAAGAAAAATTTTGGCCTTTGATAACATCTCCAATAACTGTATGCTGGAGTGGAAAGGGATTTAGGGTATTTCATTTGGTTTCTTCCATGACATGTGCTTGAGATTTTGATCTATTCGTAACTAGGTGCTGAAGTCAAAATGATAAATTCTTGTTCGACCATCTTATCAGGCACCTGGAGAGTAGGAGGTGTATTAGCTATGTCCCGTGCTTTTGGTAACCGGATGTTGAAGCAATTTGTTGTTGCTGAACCTGAGATTCAGGTAATTTTGATAGGTGTTGAAAACACTGTATTTATTGCACAGGCTACTGTTTTGTTATGAAAAACTATCCTTGTGTCTAAAGTGATAGTCTTTTCTTGTTATGGCAGGATCAAGTCATAGATGAAGAATTCGAGTTGCTTGTTCTAGCAAGTGATGGATTATGGGATGTAGTACCCAATGAGGTATCGTTCTCTCTCTCTCTGATCTTCCCATTAAGTTAAGCCCTTTGCATCCGCCTATCATCGTGGCATACATACACTTGAATACACCAGTTTCACTATACAAAGATGAGACTTCTTGTCTTTATTTTGCTTGAGCATAACTTCCCCAAGTTTTCCTTCCCACCACCTAACACGTAACATGGCCAGGATGCTGTCTCGCTTGCCCAAACTGAAGAAGACCCCGAAGCAGCTGCTAGAAAATTAACAGAGGTAGCTTTCACCCGTGGTAGTGCTGATAACATAACTTGCATTGTGGTGAAGTTCCACAAGAACAAGATGGATGCAACCAATTCCCCACATAATTAGTTTCAGGATTTATGTTGCACGTGTGGATTCGTATAAGAATTTAGCTGATCTAATGCCAGAATCCGTACATGCATGATCGAAGAATGTGCATATGTCGAGGAGCAGCCAATTTGTTTATTCATCGTTTTCTTTCTTGATTTGATATTGTATCAATAACATGGACATACATACATACGCTTGTCTTTTTCGTTTCTTCTTCTTCTTCCAAAGTTGTCCATATTTCCTCTGCAAATAAATGGATTGTGGATTCTCTATACTCTTCTCATAATATGACATGAAATGTGAAGGTGAATTTGGCAAAGTCCTTACTGGAGTTGCCAGATATGCTTTCTTCTATCGTTTTAGCTAACTTATTATGCATTAGTTCTACTATTTGCCTAGGAGATACTGAACTAGCACTACAATGAAGGTGTTTCTGTAAGAAGTTCAGTTCAGATAAAGGAAAAGAAAATGTTGAACAGCTTATGTTTTTCAGACTAGAGTTTTGTCCTGAGTTCTTGCAGAGCATAATAACCAGAATAGGATGTTCTTACGCAGACTACTATGTCTTTAAGAGTGCATAGACTTTCGGACAAGATGAACTAAAAAATGCTCAGTACCATGATTCTCTTGACATGGTCGAGCTCCAACTGTTACAGCTGCATTACCATATAAACTTTCCGTCGGTCTGAATTCTGGGGTCGTCAAGAAGGAAATCTTCAACTGAAACATTTTAAGTGGAGAACAGGTTCACATTACGTTGGAAACAGGTGGTGATAAAGGTAAGAGGAAAAGCATGAGCACTTACCAATGTCATTTTCTGGTGGAGATGGGGCAATACTTGTGCCAGGGTTTGAGTGGTCAGCTTCTTTTCCATGGTCTGCTACAAATTTGGAAAATGGAAGACAATAACTTTGTGTTTGATTCAATCGCACTCTATTTCGGTTAAACTTGATTTAGTACGAGTGTGGCAAATATTTTGAACCTGATTAATTACGTTAAGCTCTTTTAGGTCCATTTAATCTAACGAATCAAATTGAGTTTAACTTGATTCGAACTTAAGATTGGAATTTGATACTTGATTTTAACTAGTAGGTCTTAATAAAAATTTAGGGCTCATTCCCAGTTGATTAAATCTTCATTTATATCAAATAAGTGAAACAAAGTAATGATTAGGAGTAGCATCTGACCTCCCAAGTCTGGATTTAGATCTGAAAAACTCAGGTTCCAAGGTATTGGGAGAGACATCCGATCCAAAGTCTCTTTGAAAGTATCAGTTCGATAGTCTGATGAAACCTGAAGTTCTTGTACATCTGAGCTATGTACTACATTTGTGTTCTGTGGTGATGTGTGCACAGTTGATGAATACTGGAAAGTTGGTGGGACTATCTCTGCCATGCATCTGTTCAATCCCAAACAGCAGCTCAGCAAACTCTCGTATGGATATAACACGAAAATGTCTGTCATGCATCAGACTCGGACAGGATACATGTAATGTGAATGAGCCATTCTTACCGTTTCCCATGATTAGCGTTGGTCGGTGCAAACTCTGATGTTCCCAAACGAACACCGGACATATAGAAGTTGAAGTCGGCTGGAAGATGAAATGGTTGTTGGATTACAGGCTGAGGCACGTTGGAGTATCGTCCTGGTTGGTTGACATTAAAGTATCCCGTTGGCATTGTGCTAGCTGCATTATATATGATCTTACCATAGTATTACTATATAAAATTCATTACCATACTCTATATGATGAATATAGAATTACCATTATATGGATGATGATGACTTGATGATGGAAAGAAAGATTGAGGTATGTTGGTATATCCTAATGGGGGATTGCTAGCTGCAATTACACAATCAAATTATTTACTCGAAAGATAATAATTACGAAAAATTTCACCCGACTCGAACATTAATATTAAAAAAAATGATAATTATGTTAATGTTAATGATTTATTAATGGGATTAAAAGTAAAATTGCATTACCATTAATGAGAGGTTGAGTTCTTGGTGCAATTAATGGTGGAGTCACTTTGGTGTATCCTTTAGGCTTATTCCCAACTGCAACAACACGATCAAGTCACTTAGATTGAAACCCTCTTCTTTTTTCTTCAAAATGTAACTGTGATTGTAATATACTTTTTTTTTCCCTGAACTGAAAAAAAAGAAACTCCATTGAAACAACTTACAGAGTGGTGGTCGAAGCTGGTTCTTGAGGGAAGAAGATGAGATAATTGACTTGCAAGCTTCAGTGATGTCGTTCTGCATCTTCAGGTATTCATTGTAGAGATTGATTTGTCTAACCACTTCAAGCCTCGCATAGTACTGAGTGAAGAACACTAAATTTTCTTTTACCAATCTCTCCCAAACTAAAACAAAATAAAAATAAAGATATAAATTAGTCAAATTTTAACATTTAATCTCAAATAAAAAATATTTTTAATTAATTATCAAAATTTTCTTACAATTTCACACTTTATATTACTTATTATCTTCAAATAAAAAATATTTCATATTTTATATCAAAATATGTGATTCTTTTTTTTTTTTGTGTACGATGAATATCCTAAAATTGTCTTGAAAAAAAGGGTCACCATCACTTGCAAGGATGTAATGATCGAAGTGATTTTCAGGATCTGTTTGTCTTCAACCTGTGAGAATTGAGCAAAATAGGAGAAACAAAGAAACAATACGAGATTTAGAGGATTTACTTGTGATAGTACATCCAGGTTCAATTTTGGCTCTTTCACTCAGAGTTTCAACAACTTCATCTTTAGTCATATACAATTGGATACAAATTTCGATCAGATTCTGGACCTACAAGACCATATCATTAGATTAAATTAGATTCAGTAAATTTTAATTTAGTACCAAAAACCAACAAGAGAAGTCGATGATGTTTCTTACAGTTTGAACAAGTTCAGGAGTGATTTTTCTTCCCACGTTCATGCTTGTTGACGGCTTCATGACTTTTAACAAGAACCTTTTCTCAGTTTCCAAACACTTCCAAGAAAAAAAGAAACCTTGAAACTGAACTGAACTGAGATGTTTTTTGAGTTTCTAACGTAGTTTTTAAGGTAATAACAACACTCATTCACTCACTCACTCAAAAGTTTCTTAGAGAATCACGAGGAAATACAAACACGTGAGACCTCAATACCTCCCTTTTGCATGGTTTTGTTGTTTTCTGCATTACTCTCTGGCCAACCAAAGACCTGACACAACAAAATCTGAATCCTTAAAAGTGAAGAGAAAGCTCGAAAATATCACAAGTGTATGACTCAGAGAAACGCCAAACCCGAATCTCGAAAACACCAAGTTGAAGTGACTCAATCTAGTAGTTGCAGTACTTACATTACTGAATTTTCCTTACCAAAAAGATTGACATTAAAAAAAAAAAAAGAACCCATGAACATTCTGTCTGAATTCAGTCCTAAAATGCTTTTGTATAGTCGAAATACTTGAGAGTGTTTCAGAAATGGATATCTTGTGCTTGAAAGATGTTAAGATCCACATAAGTAAAGGTTAAGCCTTGTTTTTCTTAGTTCTTGGTGCGTGATTCCAAGTTATAATAAGTTCATATACATAACCCTTTTTAAATATTAAATTTTGGTGTATATAGTCGAAATATTTGAGAAGAGTAAAAAAAGGAAATGAAAATCTTGTTTTGGAAGTGTAATTATAGCTTCAAGTGTCTGTTTCTGCAACTATTATGTCACTTATGTCTGAATAACGACGCAGAAAATATGGATCTGATATCTGAACCATAAAAAAAAAAAGAAGCTTTTACCAGGTTTTGGGTGTTCAAGTTGTAACAAAACCGAACAGAACAGGAGTCACAAGGAGCATTCATGTATGAAACATGCATGCAATCACCTAAAGCCACGACTTTCTTCTTCCTCCTCTCTCAAAAAAGTCATCATCTTCATATACTAATTAAATGATTAACATGTTATTATATACTCATTTAAAGGATAACGATGGTAACCATTTGAGTTTTTTTTATAAATTAGTTGAAGAACGTTGCCAAAACAAAACAGGAACATGTTCTGAAATTTATTTCTTCACATGTACCAAACTAACTTGTCTTCCATGTTAGAGAAACAGAAGGTACTCACTATCTATGTATGTATGTATAATGAGATTTTGAGTTTGAATTCTCATTTTTGTTCGTGAATGTTGAATATTATTTAAAGAAGAAGATTAGGTATTGATTAAGGTATCAAAGTTGGTAAAATATTAAAAAAAAAAGGGAAATTTGTTGTAATCTCACATTTTCAAAGGAACATTTTTTTAACTAAATCAATTCATTTTTATCATAATTATGAAGTAAATCGTCATAAATATTCCAACCCATTTGTCAAATTGCAAACCCAACTGCAGAGTAAAAAATTAACCCTAGTTGAGTCACTCAATACAAGAGTAAGTTGAAAACAGTTCTGTATATGTATATATTAAGCTGTATTTGCCTGGTTCAATTATTACATTGCAATTATTATTATTATTAAATTGGGTATTTGAGAATTCTCCTGAGAGTCTCATGGGTTTGGACAAATTAGTCACTGTTGCATGCTGATTCACACTGGTCTCTTAGATTCAAATTTCTTCATCTGAGAAAGACTTTCTTTTACCGGGTAATTTGCTCTCCTTTTCATTGTCTCTCCCTCAAAGTCACCGTGGAAATAACATTCCTTTTTTGTTTTCTTTTCCTTTTTCTTTCACCTCTGACTGGTCATTTAATTGCTATTTTTCAAGATTGTACCATATGGGGTTTCATTGTGTTAACTCAAATTGCGATAAAGTTCAAATCTTTAGGTGTTTTTCAAGCTTGTTCTTGGCCCTGTAGATCCAATGAGTACTTGTTTTCACTTTCGGTGTTTGGCTGAATATTGGCCGTTACAACTAGGGTTTGCCGAAAGACTCGATCTTGGCAGGTTCAATGTGGGTTCGATATGATCCTCAGACGATTTTCGCAGGAAATGCTGATTGCAAAAGGAACATGATTCTCTGTCTCGTTAGCTGTTACATGGTTTCCCTGTTTGTTTCTGAATTGAATCCATTTAGTTGTTTTTATGTGAAGCTTTGGGGTTTCATTTGGATTCTTGAAATGTATGACACTATTCTAAGCTAAAAATTTAACAATTTGAGTAATTTGAGTATTTGACAGGAGTTCAATGAATATCTCTAGATTAGAAGGGAAATTTTGGAAGTTTAGATTATTTCTTCATGATGAATGCAGGACTCGACATTGAGTAGGTTTGTCCACTTAATAGCGTTATATAGTTGTTGGTTGTTATTAGCTCTCTTTTTTTTTCAGTGATTAAATGGTTATGAAGTATTAGAATACCCAAGTAGTTTTATCTTTAAGCTTGTTGGAACCACACCTATTTCAAAGTTTCATAGTTCTATCATTTTACAGTATCTTCATGTTTTGATGACCATGGATGTGTTTGGTATCACTTATCAGGTGTTGTGTTAGTGTGGCGAAAGAAAACACTAACAGTGAGCTATACAACTGCAAACGGTAGTAACACAATGTCTAGTAGAGTTTCATTTTTTGCCCTCATTGAAAGTTTTCTTTTGAATATTACTTTTGGTACTTGTTTGATGTTTGGATTCACATATCTAGAAGAAAGAGTATAATTAGGATATTGCTAATCTAATACATTCTGTTCTCTTTTGTTGTTGAAGTGTTCTTAATAGACACTTGCATATTAAATCACTAACTAACTAGAATTCCTCAAAATGCATTTGATTATGAGATATATGCGACAACATTCATTGTATAAAACCCAATAACAAGAGATACATTGATTGGGATGTGCACAGGATCTTGCAAAAACTTGATGTTATTGTGACATTTTCTATGTAATTTACGTTGTTAGCAAGGTGTTGGTGTCCATCTCTACGGATGTGGGTATGCAATTATGCGAGGGAGATACAAGACTTAACGTATCTGAAATGTGACATTTGTCTCTTAGTGATACTGATGTTTTGTAGGAGTACAGAGTAATATTCATACATGGACACTAGTGTTGAGTCAATGAACCTGGGAAGTGAAATCTTCACTTTCTTTTTCTTTGGAGGGTATTATATATGATTGTCATCAAAACTATAAGTGGCCCCCTTTTTTAATAAACAATATCTGCATGCAGTATAACACTTAACGAGTCCATGCACGTCTACACACATAGGGTTAACTGTTTAATGGGAGGTGGAAAGAGGAAATGCTTGTGCGGATATTTGGGATAAAGATAATCATTTAGTGCATATGTCAAGTACAATCAAGTGTTGGTCCAGTGTTTGATATGCTTATAATGACAGTAATGATTACGTATATTGTATGTCTGATAGCAACATTCCTGAATCTAGAAACCCAGAAATCGGCATGTACGTGTCAAGCGCTAGGAGAGCTGTTTTCTCCAGCTTTTTTGTGCTTGCATCAGTTCCAACATAAAAGCTCTTCTTTTGTCTTTTCCACATAGGAACATGTTGGAACTGTTAAATTAGTTGGTCCGGCTAAATCCACGTGGACCACATTAATTAACCCTTTACATGATTGCGTAAAGCTTATAGTTACTTTTTATTTAGGTGATTGAATATTCCTTATATAACAACCATTTGTGTTTACGACATTTCCCGAAGTGATAATTGCCAGTTAGAGTTCATCTTTGAGAAGGTGGTGTTTGCCTTCCACTTCCCTGGAAAGCCACCAGTAATCTTGCCTACTCACTCTCTTTCTTCACAGACAATTGGAAAGTACACGAAATTCAATGTGCATATACTCTAGTGTATGATACAACATGATGACATTTGGATACTTCTGTTATATTGTAGCTTGCTGTTCGTGCTAGATCTTTTTCTCATATTCTTTAACATGTTGATACTGCAAATTTTGTCAAACTATTTACTGTTACTTCATTAACTATAATCTGAAAAACACGGTTACTTCAAACCATAGGCTGGCTAATGTATGTCAATTGGAAAGTAAGAAAGAACTCTGTTCTATGGAATAAAAGGAAATAAAAAGAAGAAGAGTGAGCAGAATTCTCATCCTCATAATCAGATCAAAATGATCTAAAGAAGTTGGTGCAAGGAATTAAACTTGTTCTGCATTACTGTTACTTGTTAACTAGATTTACGTAAAAATTGGGGTATCTCTACACTTAATCATTCTTTAGAAGTGGATCAGATCACAAGTGTATGGACTGTTGGTTTTTGCTGTACCATTTATGTCATATTTCTTTCCGAGTTGCAAGATTACAGTGACTGAATAAGGATTTATGTGATCATGATTTTTACACATTACCATTTTGCTCTTGGCAATAATGTTTGTTTTATTGGAGCAGCTTTCAAACAACCATGAAGCAATCTCCTTGCCTTGGATTATGAAAGAATTGCCGGTTATCAAACCTTTCTTGTGTCTTCAGTTCCTCTAATATTCATATAGCTAGAAGAGGAAGAGTTATATTTTGCTGACCGTAAGGGGACTATGGAGTGCAATAAGGATGAAGCAATTAGGGCTAAGGAGATTTCTGAGAAAAAATTCATGGAAAAGGATTATACTTCAGCTAAGAAATTTGCTTTGAAGGCTCAAACCTTGTATCCTGAGTTGGATGGTCTCACAAAAATTTTAACAACCTATGACGTGCACCTTTCAGCACAGAATAGGTTAAGCAATGGTGAAATAGATTGGTACAGAGTGCTTGTGGTAAATCCTTGGGCTGATGTGGAGACAATCAGGAAACAATACCGAAAGCTTGCTCTTATTCTTCACCCCGATAAAAACAATTCTCCGGGTGCAGAGAGTGCATTCAATCTTATTTCAGAAGCCTGGAGTTTGTTATCCGACAAGACCAGAAGATTGGAGTACAACAAACATTTGAATGTGGTATTATCTCAACATGGAACTTCGACCCACAGTAAGGTGTCATCAGCACCACCTGGGGCAAATGGCTTTCACCACTACAACAGTTCTGTAAATTCGAGTGCAAGAACTCAGAAAAGAAGTAGTCCAACAGTACCTGCAACAGCGTTTCCTCCTCTCAAGAGAAAAGTTAATACTTTTTGGACCATCTGCAATGGCTGTAAGACGCAGTATGAATATCTGAGGATTTATCTCAATCAAAGCCTACTTTGCCCCAATTGTCGTGAGGCTTTCTTTGCCGAGGAGAGAGCTCCGCCTCCGAGTGTTGTGAACTCGTCTGGTCATTCTTCCCACCAAAAGAATGAAAACTCAAGGTATCATACTGCCAATAATGGTGGGGTGACTCAAATGTCAGCATCTGATAAGCGAGGAGTTAGTAATTCAATCCGTGGCTCAGATCTGCAGGGGAATCATTATTCCAAAACAGCAAATGTTGGAAGTGCCTTTCAATCAGCATCAACTGGTGCTCAAGCTTCAAGTGTGGTGGGGCAGGCCCATCTTCAAGTGAAGAGAGACCATGAAAGAGCAGAAGAAGCCTCTGAATGGGACAGGAGTTATGCTGCTAAGAAATCTGGTAATTCTTCTCTTATTGTTGATCATCTATATAAGAAGAGAAGATCCGATGGCATTCATATAAATGGCTATGGAAGTGCAGGCTTCGGAAATGTTTCTGAACCAAGAAGGGGATATGTTGAATCACAAAGGTTGTATGGTTTTTCTGGCAGTAACCATAAGCCTGACACAGAAAGAGACTTATCTGCTGTTGCAGTTAGGAAAATGTTGATAGCAAAGGCGCAATCAGATATACGTAAAAAACTTGAAGAATGGAGCTCTAGTAAAGTGAAACTAAATGGAAATGAAAAACAAAATTTTGCTACTAACAATAGCAAGAAGTATGATGACTCTGCCGGTTTGGATAAAAGAAGCAAGGGCAGTAAACCTCTCCCCGGTTCACTGTCTAATGATTCTAATGACAAGGAGCATGCACCTTTGTCAATCAATGTACCCGATCCAGACTTTCACAATTTTGATTTGGACCGAACTGAAAGTGCATTCGGAGGGAATCAGGTCTGGGCGGCTTATGATGACACTGATGGCATGCCCCGTTACTATGCACGAATTCATGAGGTTATCTCTATGAGCCCGTTTAAGATGAAGATAAGTTGGCTGAACTCGAGAAATACCAGTGAATTTGGTCCTTTAAACTGGATAGACTCTGGTTTTCAGAAAACTTGTGGGAATTTCAGGACTGGCAAACATGAGATCAGCAAAACCTTGAATTCTTTCTCACACAAGGTTAGATGGGCAAAATGCCAGCGCGGTATCATTCGCATTCTTCCAAGTAAGGGAGATATTTGGGCCCTTTACAAAAATTGGTCTCCAGACTGGAATGAGGAAACCCCTGAGGAAGTGGTGCACCAGTATGAAATGGTTGAAGTGGTCAGTGACTACGATGAAGAACAAGGCATATCTGTGATGGCTCTCATCAAGGTTGCCGGTTTCAAGACAGTTTTTCGTAACAATACGGATTCTAGCTCACTCCGTAGGATACCAAAAGAAGAGATGTTCCGGTTCTCTCATCAGGTCCCTGATCATTTGCTTACAGGTGAAGAAGCTCAAAACGCTCCAAGGGGTTGCTGGGACTTAGATCCAGCAGCTACCCCACTGGTACTTCTTCAGGTAGAAGCCAACAAAGTGCAACCAGAGCCTGCTACAAAAACTGACAAACAGACGAAACATGATTTTCCAACGGGTAAGATAGATCAAACCGTTGGAAATGTTGCAGAAGCTGAAACTGCAGAAGGTCATGAACAAGACAAGAACGAAAAATAAGCGGGTGGTACGGTACTGAGGTAGATTCAAACGTTGTAGATGATGCAGAACAAAGTCCGAGTTAGCTAGTTCGAAACAGCAGAGAAAGAGACAACCAGTATATGTAAGGTTTCTTTTTTGGTGGGGGGTTATTTTGTAAAGCTGGGACTTGGAAGTAACATGGTGGTTTGCTGCATAAGTGGATCATCAAAATGCCCCAGAGCATTTTGGGTTTTTTTGTTGTATAATTTGACAGTTCAAAAAGTAAAAGAACCATAAAACAATCACGGTATCTCTCATGGAGGACCATAATTCCTTTCCATGTACCATTATTTGTTTCACAGGGCCATGCACAACCTGTCAAAAATCTTCAGCAGTTTCTTCATCTTATCAGGTCACTCCTCACTGGAGGAGCTACTCATTTTGGACTCTTCTCACCAAGTGGACTCGTGGTTGGATTGCGAACAACATAATTAAGGTTGACGATAAGTGGCCTGAGCCCGAGTCAGAAAGAGATTAAGTCCAAAGATATGAGCCTGAATGAATTCATTCAAAGCATAATTTGATTCGTTAACTCTGGATTGGTCGGTCTAAAAAGGAATTTATCAAGTTTTAGTCGGAACTTTACCAAACCGGTTTAAAATTAACTTCGTCGTCAAGTATGTGACAGTAACATAAACAAAATGTAAACCGAAGACTATAATAAGTTTCTTCAACGACCGATGACTGAAAGTGTTGTTCAAAGTTCAAACCACGATTCCTGGAAATGTTACTAAAGAGAAGATTGTTAGGAAAGACGGTAAAAAAAAAAGTCATGGGAAGGTAATCAGAAACTTCAATACATAAAATATAAAAATTGGTAGTTTTGATGCGAATTACCGCGTGTCTTCGTTGAAGACATTAACAAGGAAGACTTGTCGGAGCTGAGGACAAGAATCTGAAGAGCAATATTTTATATTTTCAACACGAAGTACGACAACATTAGAAAAAACAAACAAAGAGAAAGTGAACGGTGGGAAGCTTCGTGACGACAGGAAGCAAATTCATGCGAAGACTACGTCTACACATTACTTTTCTTTATATAAATTGACCTAGACTCGATTAAATTATCTAATAAAAGCTAATTTATTTTAATTTTTAAAATAAATTTCAACTTTTCTCTAAATGACTTAAATTTGAAAGCGACAAGCTTGTCGGCTTACCTCACTTGCATGCAAGAAGAAAAGGGCTTCCCTTTTCAAACTAGCCTTGTGTTTCATAAAGACGAGTATTGTTAATCCACCTCACCTACTTCCTGTTAATTATTTATTAATCTTTCTCTAAACAATGGTCAAATTCAGAATCTACTCTTTAATAATCTTCTTAATAAGTAAGCAATCTCTTTAAATAATATAATAATATATCACAAAATTAATTGCACATGTATCAGTTAAAATCTAGCTACAAAATATAATAACATATATTTTTAGCCTATTTTATCATAATTATATCCCGAAATAATAAAGTAAGAGTAAGACTGCGTACTATCGGACTTTCTTAAACTCTGCAACTCGTCAAGATTATGTGATTGGTTTTGTAGATTCTAGATCAGAAATGAACATAGAAAAGTATGAAAGTTCGTTGAAATTCTTGATCTTAAAGTTGTCAGCAAGCTAGTAAAATCCTTACTACTTACATGCATTGATATAATATTAAAATTTTAATATTATATAATTTATTCGTCCTTCTCTTAATATGTATATATATATACACACACTAACCCTTGTGCTCTCCGTGCACCATTAATTCTCTATTTTCTCTGATATTTCAGTTTGGGAGGTGTTATTCAACGTTAATCGATCGAAGACTCTCTCGACAAGAAGGAACGAACTCCAACTGGTAAATTTTTACTTCTTCAGATTCGATTCGGACATTGCATGTTCTATCTCTGTCTCTCTTTGTTTCTCTTATTTTCTTTTAAATTTTTTGAGTATGATCAATGGGTGAACTGACGAACCAATTAAGACGAGAAACATCTGCTTTAGTTCGGCGTTTATGTCTGCCTCCGACGATGTTTGGTCGATGTTGTCTTAGGAGTTCTCAGTCCACGACGTTCTTACCAAACCAAACCGTTGCGAATAGAAACCAAGAAAAAGAAAAAACAGTTGGGGTCGGTTTTTCTTGAAAGATCCATCGTCCCTCCTGCACCTTCACGTGAAACAACGCCTGACGTTTGTGACTTTGTGGTCCACCATAATATCCTCTGTTCAAACCTATGTAAGCTTTTTAATAAATAATAATAATAATTTATTACTTTAGTATCGATGAATCGCCGACCAAGTAGAGAAAAGCGCAGGAGATAATGGTGACTGGATCTGACACGTGTCTTACATTGGTCCCCAGGGCTTGAAATGGACACATCCGGGCCATTCAACAGAACTACCAAGTAAGCTCGACGAAAGCTCGCCGTTTCCCAACACGTTTCGTGGTTGTATGCCGCGTGTAGGGTGAGGATTCATTGGAACTACCGACCTTTGTCTTCTTTTAGTTACAGGAGACACGGTGAGGCAGTTATAGGAATGTGAGAGTGGGGTCCTCATTAGGTCCGAGAACAGGACTTTTACCTAATTAACTGCCAATTAGGTACTTTTAGATGCTTTAGTAACAATGAGGTTTTCATTTTTTGTTTCATTGTAAAAGAAAATTTCAAAAATATTTATTTAAGTTGAGTCTATATGACTAATTTAATATAGTGATAATAGCAAAAATGCAATAATTTTTAATATTATAAGATATTTTTAAATAATTCAAAATGACAAAAAATATTTTAAAATGAGTGAAATTTCGAGATTTTTCAGTATTATATTTTTTTTTTAATTTTTAATTACTTTTACCTCCTTTTCCCAGCTATTATTCTATTTTTACAGGTTTTACTAGTTGATCTCTATAGTTTTTCCCTTTATATTTTAATTAATAATATTCATTTGAATGTTTTTTAGTTATATACTCAATTTAGTTTAATTTTAATTAATTCGAATAAAATTTAAGAGTTGAGTTGAATTATTATATTAGTAATATTTGATTAGTTGACCGTTTATATTTATACTGTGTATATTTTGTTATTATTTCAAATAATATTTTTTAAAAATACAATACATAGAATAAGATGATTTTGTTAGTTAGGAGGCAAAAGGCTTATATTTATTTGTTCTTTTTTGTCTTCCCTGCCCTCTAACTTAACTTGGAAGAAAGGGCAGTCATTCTAGTTAATTCTGGTCTGAAACCACTGAAAAAACTGTTCCATGTGAAACCTAGACTACAAGCCACCGCCTATTTATACCTATTTAAATTGTCTATTTCTTGTAAGTGGAGTATCAAGACTTAACGATTAGTTGGTTAAGTCAGTTTACAGGTGAGAATCCAACCAACTGATTAGCCTAGAGGACCAGTTACTAGGTAGCCCCACGAAGTGTGACAGGTTTGTTTTTTAGAAAAATATTCTTATGTCATTTTCATTACCATTTCGTTGTAGTTTCTAGTGGTAATTAAAGACTTTTGTTACATCGTCCTACGTGTGTAACTGTGTCCTGTTCTGGCACCATACGTGTCAAACTTGGAAGGAGACGTTCACAAAGCTTTTGGATTGACCATTTTTCTGTTGACACGTAAAATTTGGTCTTTTACTGTGTACGCTTTCCTTTCCTCTGTTTCGATTTGAAGGTGTCTACACTTTTTGGTTCTGTTTGTTCTGATCTAACAAAAGTATGTTGGTCATATTGTTAGAGCTTATGGAACAGACACTTGTCACCTTCTTCGTGTTATGTCTTGCACCCTCCCCCCTTTAGTTGCTGGTCTGGCTTTGGTACTCGGTACCTTTGGTTCACAGTGGTCGTCGTAGTTTTCTAGGGAAGTTGTTTGGCTTGTTGTGTCAGCTGACAATAATTCGGATTCGTTGTTATAAGAAGCTTTTTCTTGATTAATCAGTTTCTAGAAATCACAGTTTTTCAAAACTGTTGTTTTGTTTGTTTCCTAATCTTATATCAAACATTCGTTATCTTAGGTTGTCTGATAAGTACATGTTATGAAAGCTAGACATGCACTTCTAAGTTAGCTACAGACGTTACGTATTGCTTTACAGTTAGTAAAAGACGTGTTGAAAATATTTCTTATAGTTTTTAGACATATAGATTAATCATGCATGCCTAATATGAATATTATATGTGAATTAATTAACTATCGGTAATATAATAATTCAATTTAATTTTTAAATTCGAATTGAATTAATTAAAATTTACTTAAATAATAATTTATAAATAATATTTGATTTATTCACGTATAATATTTATATAGTATATATTTTATTATTATTATTGTTTAATTGAAAGAAAAAAATTTATTTCTGAATTAGTTTGAAGATGGTTACATGTTGAATTAATGAAATATTATTTATCAAAGATGGACTTTGGGATGAGGTTAGGTGGTAGTTAAAGTGGTTCCCTTTATTACCGACAAACACCTTGTTTTTCTCGTCGAGTTTTGTTTGAATATCTGAATGAACAGCCAATATACCAGCTGAATCAGATCGCTTTTTTACATTGGACAGACATGAACAGTCGTCCCGTTTCACTTATTCTTTGAATCGCACTATCACTTAGAAAACATACCGAGAAGTCATTGTTACACTGCACCAACAACATCAGTTATTAGTTTGCTTTTTGCCATGTAAGGACTGATCAACATCAGTGGGATCAAATCTACTTCTCTTAATTCGTCCCATCCAATGTTTGGCAGTAGGAAATATAAAATTGTGAATGTTCTCGAGGAATAAACATATTTAAAGTCACCTCCAACCAAAATCTGACGAGGCAGGACAACGACATGATCATGACATAAAACAGTTCTGATAGGTCTCTCGTACAGGACAACTCTGGATTTTCACAAGTGCTTTCATGGAGTTTTTATCTATTACAAATCCACGCGTTTTTGTAAGACTAAAGAAAAAAGCATAAAATGTTTAGAGACTGAGAGTATATCAGGAATAATATGATTTTTTTTTGGAAATTACCGAAAATAAGATTCTTATAGAAAACTTAACATAATAAGATTTAGATAAAGATACATATTTATTATTATTATTATTATCATATATTTATTTCATTTTTAAACATTATTATTTTAATATGTATATATACTTTTTTATTTGGGTTAATTGAAAATAATTTTTTTATTAGTAAAAATAAGATTAGGTATTATTGAACTTTTTCATACTTTATATACTTTATATATTAACGAAACGTCTATTAATTGTTGTTGAAAAAGAAAGCAAAGTTTAAAACTACACTCCAAAATCGTATATATATATGTCATTCTCCTTAACTTCTGCTACATGGTTGCTTACTAGGTTTGTGCCCTAGACTATTACAGGTTCTCAGTGACTTACTAGAAACTGGTCTTTTTATAAGTTCATAACAGTTTTTCCATGTTCTTGGGTTGAATTCCGAGTGATTGATCTGATCTTTCAGGTGCATAAGAAAAGCAGCTGATCCTTTCCAAGATCTAGCTCACGTGACATTCGTCAGGTAAAGCAAATGAACTTACATAGGATTAAGATTATGATTCTGAGTTTGTTGTTTCAAGATTACTTGGTTACAACCTTAATACATCTGCTTTGTTTGTCAGGTATGTTGAAGAAGAACTTGACCGGGTTTCAGAAATCATCTTCCAACAAGCTTGGAAGTTCTGTATTATCTGCCTCCGAGGGATCCGTTCCTATAGATGAAAACTACAATTCGTGGCTGGTAAGTTTTACGTAAGATTAATGTTCTGATACGTAACAATTACTAGAAATTTGTGTTTTTTCTTATTAGAAATAATAAATTTAATTATTAAAAATAATGATAATCCTACTAAAATTAGTGAGAATATAAATGATTTTTCGCATTAACCCTTTTAAAATTTAAATTTTAAATGTGTTTAATTATACATTATGCATTATTATAATTATTTAGTTAATAGTGTTATAGTTTTATATGTCTGAGTGGTGTAATTCTAAATACCTATAAATACTTTTTTGATAATAGTTATTTTTAAAAAATTATATGTATTAATCACTAGAAATTTATGTTTATTTCTAATAGGAAATAATAAATTAAATTTTAAAAATAAAGATAAGTATATATTATAATTGAGTTGAGTATATAAATAGTGACGAATTATAATCTTTTAAATATATGAATTGAGTAGAATAATAATATTGAAATATAAGAGTTTTAAGTATAATTATTTAATTATTAGTGTGTATATATATATATATATATATATATATATTAATAATAAGATTGATCTCTAAATAATGATGCATAATGATAAGAATAACCACTAAACCACTTAGATGTGGAATCTTAAAACACTCTTGTAAAGTTAGTTTCTCAGTGTTCTTGCATGCAGAAGATTCACTGTTCGTCAATATTCTATCTATTTCACAGTTTGAATCAGCTAAAACCCTTTTGAAATCTCAGGTGGAACATCCTTCCGCGTTAAGCTTCTTTGATCAGATGATGAAAGAAGACGGAGGGAAGAAGATCGTTGTGTTTTTAGATTACGACGGTACTCTCTCACCAATTGTAGATGATCCTGATCATGCCTTCATGTCTGATGAGGTATAAAAAAAAATAAAAAATCTAGATATTTACAGTAGAATCGGATCAATCACGGGCAAATTAAATTGTAAGATTATTACATATTCCTTCATTTCCATGCAGATGCGTGCAGCAGTACGTGAAGTCGCCAAGTACTTTCCAACAGCTATTATCAGTGGTCGGAGCAGGGACAAGGTAATGTGAGATTTTTGTGTTAGTAATCATGTTTTTCTTCAAAAAAAAAAAAAAAGACTTGTGGTTTCTATTACTAACTTCCCCTTTTTCGCGGGCAGGTTAAAGACTTCGTACAGTTAAGTAATGTGTATTATGCTGGAAGCCATGGAATGGACATTAAGGCACCTCTCAGGCCTGTCAGGTCCTGTGATGGCAAGTCCCATAAAATAGCTCACGACAAGAAGGTACATGTTGTGTCTTATTTCCTTGGTTTCAGGAAGGGAAACATTGCTTGTCTGGTAGGTATTTTCTATGAATAAAACTATTGACGACAAGCTTTGTTCCCATCTTGTAGGGGACTGAAGTTGTGTTTCAACCTGCTAAGAACTTTTTGCCTGCAATTCAAAAGGTGAATCCAACTTTATGCAGACTAATTTTTTTATTATTATTATTCAGAACAGTAAGTAACCTTCATCTCTTTAGATCATAACTGAACTAGAAGAGAAAACCATGAAGATAAAAGGTGTACGGATTGAAGACAATAGATTTTGCATATCTGTACACTTTCGACATGTACAAGAAGAGGTAAACTCAAAAGTTATCCTCAAAACTTGTTGTCTCTTAGTTTTGAAAAAAAACATAATATTTGGTTACTTTCAGGACCAGGAAATGCTGGAAGAGAAGGTTAAGTCCATACTGGAACATTATCCAGAGTTCCACTTACGTTGGGGTAAAAAGGTTAGGAACCAAAACCAAAATCTTTCATCCTTGGACGTGTATGATAAAATTCAAGATTGTGACTTAACGAAAATGCTTGTCTGAAACTTTTTTTTTTTTAAATATAGGTTATGGAAATTAGACCAACAATAGAGTGGGACAAAGGGCATGCGTTGGAATACTTGCTCGACACTCTGGGATTAAGCACCCCCAACAATGTGATTCCGGTGTATATTGGAGATGATCGGACCGACGAAGATGCTTTTAAGGTACAGTAACACAGAAGAAGTTAAAACTAGCGACAAAATGGAATACAGTTCTTGTAATAAGTTCTATTTTCTGTGTCGTCACTGGCTAATCATCATCAACACAACATTTTCTAGTACGTCTTAGAACAAATTAATACTGACGTGTGAACTTGGGAACACGAACATGTTTCTGTGGCAGAATCGAGAGTTTTGTATGTTCTTACCATATGCAAGTGTTTACTTTTTTGTTCTTGTCTCAGGTAATTCAAAGGAGAGATCAAGGGTATGCAATAGTGGTATCTAACGTTCCAAAGGACACCAAAGCTTCCTACTCTCTCTACGACCCATCAGAGGTCTTGGCGTTCCTGTTACTCCTGGCAAGATGGAGAAAGTCATCGAGTTCGAGTAGACCACAGGCTCAGATCTGGGGCATAGGTGACTAGCAAGTAGCAACCATGGATGGTTTTGGATAAGCCATGGTTGACCTGAATAAAGAGAGGCTTATTCACAGACAAACCCAGAGAGGATACGAGTTTTTAAGTTACTCTGATGGTTTTAAAGTTTCCTGTAACTTATAATTTATAATTTATAATATATGTTTATCTTATGTCTGCCTTGAAGCTTGTAATTTTGGTTTCCAAGCTTGAAACAAGTGGCCTGTAATTAGTGACTACTGCCTTTGTAATCTTCTGTTAGTTACAATTGCAGGCACTTTAGTGCTGAAAATTTAAGAGTTAAACCCCAACCTCACTGGTTTCATTCAAGTAAATGTTGCATTTGGATACTTGTTTGCAGGATTGATAAGTATTCTCAAGTTAGAAATTTCTTTTATTTTCCACGCATATATATTCAAAGAACCAAAAGTGGAATTAAAAGGCCAATAATGCATTCAATCTTCAACCACTTGTGAAGCTTTTAAGAGGGTGTCAATCACTTTCTGTGAAAAGACAAGACAGTTCGAAAAATCTAAGCATATTCATCGATGCTTTAATCGATTTAAGGTTACTTGACAAAGTTGCTACTGTTCTGAGAAGATTTCCTGGTCACACAAACCAAAGGAAGATTATAAAAATTTTGGTCTCTTCAGGTCAGATTCTTTACGGGTTCCTTAGCATTGAGGACCTGCAATTTAACCACTGGAAGAGACTAGCTCGAAACCCGTTTCAGTATAAAAACCAGCTGAAGCATTGCCAGGGGACAACCAACGAAATTCCGGTGACTAACTGCAATAAACAGTTCAAGATTCAGTAGTCCAAAAACTACCTAATGACAGCTTGCATGAACTGAAAAGAATCTTGCAACCTCTCTTTGGATGATGTTTGAACTACTGAGCCGTGACCTGTTTATCGCAGTTTATACCCTTCCTTCATCTCCAAAACATTAAAAAAACGATCCATACTCTTACGGTAGTGTTATCGTCTTCATCAACTCCACCAATGTATATATATATATAGCCCCTGTAAGTTCTACGTATCAGTCCACAACATTGGTCCTTCACCTTATCTAGTTAGTTGAAAGAGTGTTGGTGTCAGTTTTGACTTTCAGGGAAAGAAAGTTGGTATCACGCATTTAGTGCAGATAGGAAACAATAACAGGTTGGTATCACACATTCAGTGCAGATAGGAAACAGTTACAGGTTGGTATCACACATTCAGTGCAGATAGGAAACAGTAACAGGCACATCATGCATTTAGTGCAGACAGGGAAAAAAGCAACAGGTGTATCATGCATTTAGTGCAGATAGTTAAGAAAGCAAAAGCTTATATATTCTTGTGTGTATTAGTATTCTGGATCTTGGATTTTGAATGTTTAATGAAAGAACGAGTCTTTCTCAGTTATCAACATGGTCATAACAGAAATGGCATACTGAGTGTTTCACACTAGTGTTTAAAGGATTCAAAATTCCAATAACACCACTTTTCTCATTCCATTGTCTGTGTTCCTCTCCCTCCTATTCTGTTCAAGCAAGTGCTATGGCCTGTCTTCATGTAAAGTTACTTTTATGTCGTATTCTTCTACAGATTTTAGATCAATTAGAGGTTTTCAACATGTCTTTCATTAACTTTCACAAAGGTGATCAAGAATATGTCGTTCCATAACACATTAAAAGTGCTCCGTGCTTTTGTTCTCATCACTTTTGAAAACTGATCTGTAACCCAAAGAGAAGTGAATAAGCACAAGATGCTATGAACTCGTCAAATGGAACAGCAAAATTGTATGATCATTATGGTTGTTAGATCAATGTTCTACAGAAAAGGAGAGGAAACTAGAAAAGATAATAAATAATATCCTGTACTCTGCTTCTAAGTCACTGTACAGCATCTCCTCATTAAGTTATTTGACACGAGGGGATTAGGCCAACACAAAGTCCCCTTCCTCCTGCAGTTCTTCTTCTTGCTCAGGCAGCTGCCGTTGCCGGAAAGGGCGTAGAATACGCTTAATCTCTTCCGAACTGAGTGTTTCACATTCCAAAAGTGCATTGGCTAAAGCATGCAATGCTTTCTCATGCTGTAAAAGAACAAAATCCCCCAAGAGCCCAAGAGCAAGCGAAAAAGAAAGTCAAGTGATTCAAGAATCTTCAAGGGGATATAACAGAAATCTTCATGTCTTTGCTTAAAACAACACCAGATATCAAACTTGTTCTACTCAATCATCTGGACTAAGCTCATAGGAAAATCTCAAAAGATTCTGATGAACATTGATCTTCTACAAGAACATTTAAATCCTATGTCTTTCTATGTAAATTCTGGATGCCATTCAAAAACGAAGCTAAGTTTCTACAGAGTTAAATCCTGTGAGCTCAAAAACCTTTGAAAAAGCTAAACCTGGCTGATGCATTTATCAACATATGTTCAAATGGTAGTGCATATTCATAAAGCAAATGCCGTACAGGTTAATCAGTACCAACCTTCTTCAAAAGAAATTTTACACGATCATATGCTTCTCTAAGGATTTTCACCACCTACAGGAATCAAGCAGACAAATTTCAAATTTGCAAAGGAATTATCACCCTTATGCTATATGGAAAAAAGAAAAAAAAAACTCAAAATACATACTTCTGCATCAATTTGCGATTGCATTTCTGAACTCGATCGCTCTTTTATATGAACAGGTCCAATTGCGTCACTCATACCACAATTTGACACCTTCGGAAAGATAAATCAAAGCAGAACACAATTGAATATCTGATTACCACTTCATTCCATAATGTTGGAGATCAACAATGCAAAGAATTGGATAAATAATTTAACTGGACAACATAGGATATAAGAAAGGACCGAACTTCTATGCATATTACTAACCATGTAATGGGCAAGCTCTGTAGCTGTGTGAAGATCACTACTTGCTCCAGTAGTAATGTGATCCTGACCAAAAACAAGTTCTTCAGCTGCTCTACCTCCCATGCAAACATCAAGACGTGCTAACAACTGCTTCTTGCTAACCGATGTCTCATCACTTGAGGGAAGCTGGGTGACCATTCCCAAAGCAGATCCACGGGGCATAATAGTTGCCTTGTGAATTGGATGTGCACCCTCAGTATTTAAAGCTACAATAGCATGGCCGCTCTCGTGATATGCAGTCAGCTGAAAAGAAACGCCACAATGTCACAAACTAGAAGATTGACTTGAATATATCATTCTGGGAAGCCAACATGGTTAACATCAAGCACAATGGTAAAATTGGATATTTTATATGATTATAGTAAGCTCATTCCCAGCTATTATACTTATATAAGAAGATCATATTATTCACACCAAGAATAGCACTTATCCAAACCCTGTTCAGCTGGATCAAGTACAATACCTTCTTTGAATCTTCAGATAAGAACATTGTTTTCCGCTCAGTGCCCATAATGATCCTATCTTTTGCAAATTCCAATTGTGCTGCAGTTAACTTCTCTGCACCTTCAACAGCAGCTTTAATGGCAGCAATGTTTACTAAATTTGCAAGATCTGTTTTCAAGAAAGGATACGAAATGAAGAGGTTCTAATAATCTTGAGCAGTAAACAAGAGGGCACAGAATAACCAACTATCAATTTCAACAAAAGAATAGAGAATTAAATAAAGATTAACCTGCTCCATTGAAGCCAGGGGTGCCACGGGCAATCGATCTTACATCAATATCATCAGCCAATGGTTTGTCTTGCAAATAAAGCTCTAAAATCTCTTGTCGACCCCGTACATCGGGATTGGGAACAACAATCTGCAGCAGCCAAAGATCAACTTCAACATCCAAAAGATATGAAGATATGCAAGAGCAGGAGTTTTTCCTCTGGTTGCTCATGAAATGAGCTCAAAATACAAAACTGAATCTCTTAAATAAAATCATACAAGAGGCAGATCCAATGAGATAATCTAGCTCAAGAATTCCAAAAGCAGACGCTTGAAGTTTCTGTAAAAGGTTTCACTTTAGAGTTGCTTATAAATTTATTTCCAAGAGAACGAAGGAAACTCAGTAGCTTACATGTCTGTCAAATCTACCAGGCCTCGTCAAAGCTGGGTCAAGGATGTCAGGTAAATTTGTTGCAGCCATTAATATGATTCCCTGCAGTTAATTTTGTAAATTTAGAGATCCAGGAGGAAACTCCTTGATACGAAACTATTATAGTTAATGGGCACCTCATTCTGTTCAAAACCATCCATTTCAACAAGTAGCTGATGTAATGTCTTCTTTGTATGGCCTTCCCATTGTTTTCTTGTTGAGCCAACAGCATCAATTTCATCAATAAAGATGATGCATGGAGCCTATGATAATTAGCTAAAATTGTCAGTCGTAGTGGCATCAATAAAGTTTGTAGCTTTATGGACCGTAGAATCAATGACGGAGCCAGAAATTTAAAATAGGAGGGCTCAAATATTTAATTTTTTAAAATTTTAGGGGGCCCAATGTACCACTGAACTCCAAATAACTCCGTCCTTACGTATGTATATATACCCAAAATTTTAAAAAATTATATATATATATAATTTTTTAAAATATATATAATTTATATATATAGTTTTTTAAAATTTTGGGGGGCCCAGTGGTGTGGCTCCGTCTATGCGTAGAATATGAATATCAGTAATCAAGTATAAGAAACCTTTTTCTTGGCTGCTTGAAATAAAGATCTTACACGGCGAGCACCAACTCCAACAAACCTGCCACAAAATGAACGAAGGAAACTTAAACATCTTCAAAACAGCAACTATTGCTTAACTAACATCTTCAGACCATCAGTTCCAAGTGAGAGAGAGATACTTTTCTGCAGTAGCACTTGCAGCCTACATCCCAATAGACTAGTGCTACAAATAAAAGAAGTATGTTGAAAGTGACATGACATAGAGTTGGGTCTTAGAGAAACAACATCTATTGCCAACTTGTTACTCCAAGAAAAGGGAGGACCTAGAAAAATAACTAGGCCTTATTATCACTAAGCAGCAGCAATTGATTCTCTTACATTTCCTCAAATTCAGATCCCGCTCTATAGAAAAAGGGCACTCCTGCTTCTCCAGCAATAGCCTGAACATTCCAGAAATCATTGCCAATCACCAACATGGATGTAGATGAAGAATATACGTCAAAAGGAACCACATGTGTTGAGGAAACGAAAAGGTGGAATGTTCGAACAATACATCAAGAGATATGGATACATGAGAAGACGGAGCAAATTTACTGAACTAGGGCATGGAAATAATGGAACGATGAACTTGCTCTAACAAAACAAAGGAAGCAGGTCACTGACAAGATAGTTGGAATCCCCAAAGCACGTTATATACAACATGCTTAATATTAAATCGTATAAAGGTCAAAGCCATATTTCAATTCTTAAGATGTGCAAAAGCTCAAAAAATGGAGTTTTACTTGGTTTGTGAACCTTTAAGGTGCATTAATTGGTCGAGAATTTTCCCTAATTAAACAGAGAAAATGCATTACCTTGGCAAGTAAAGTTTTTCCTGTACCAGGTGCTCCTGTCAAGAGAATACCCTGTATTGTAGTATAAAAGTTACAGAACAAGCAAATAATAGATAAACAACAAAATAACTAACTACTAGTTAAAGCATTCTCTAGCTTGTGAATGGATGAATTATGCTTCTACTGAGGTGCCAGAACCAAAGCAGAGGGGTGAAAATCGAACTAACCAATGGTATAAATGGAAAAAGGATCATCTATGCGCCATGTTAGCCCATTGAGGCATGCCACTAAATTTGCAAAAAGTACTCAGAAAGGTTGCCACAAGTTTAAAATGATGCTTAAAAGAACCTGGAATCGATAGCCAAATCTTACCCCATTACCAACCTGCTTAGCAGTTTTACATTCGACATAGTGCAGTATGGGTATGATAATCTTTGTAATCAATTACCAGATTCTCCCAAAGGAATTCAAAAGATAGATGCTAATTTTATTCAAAAGGCAATGTAGAAATAACATTTTCTTCTTCCATGTCTTCAGCAAATAAATGGACTGCACAAACCTTTGGCAACTTCCCCCCAAGGCGAGTAAATTTTGCTGGATTTCTCAGGTACTCCACCACTTCCTCAAGCTCTTGTTTTGCATCATCACATCCTTTGACATCCTTAAACGATTTGACATTCTGCAAGGAAGGAAAAAGAGGTTAAAACAAACCACGTAACCAACTACACAGATAGTGTAGAGCAAGACACAAAGTGGATGATGATATCCATTAAGTCGAGGAAAAGACCACAATCATGAGGTGCTACGTTCAACTGAAACTCCATTTGTTGTTTCCTCTTGTTCTAATTTTCTCTTTATTAAAGTATTTTCCAACTTCCACATTGATCAAAACAGGAAAAACAACAAAATCCAGTACAGTAAAACAGCTACCAACTCAAAACTACTGACAGAAGAATCTGAAGAAACTAGAAATATTCAGATTACAATACTGTGACTTACTTTCTCGGGCATAACATCTCTATTCAACTCCTTAGGTGAGTAAGAAGAACCTGAACCGACACCAGAAGTTCCAATACCACCTAGGCTCCCTATATACTTTTGAAGAAAAGCAGCTCCCAGTAACCTGAAAATCAACTTCTACACATAAGCAAATTGGCAACAAAAATTTAACCATAAAGAAAAGAACTGTAGAACAGAAAGACAACAACCCATACCAAAGTAATCCAACAGCAACAGTAAACAAGACAGTCGACATAAGCTCGTGGGCGAATCGTGACTTGCTTGACACTTTCTTGTCAACCTTCCATAAGAATAACATCAAACAATGCCAAAACAGAGCATTCAAACTCCTGAATTAAGGAAATAAACTACGTGATATCTACAGAAATCTCACCATCACCACATGCAATGGTTGCTTCTCAGACACTCCAGGGTTGCAAAAGGGCTCATCCGAATTCCGTGAAGCTCGTTGCTTCAATTCTTGCAACAATGAAGGAAGAGTTGAAGGTTTTCCTGAATGTTGATCAGGAAGATAATCTGCAATAGCATTGGTAACAACAAGAGCTCGAAGATACTCCACCACTCCACCGCTATCGACTGTGTGTTCTCTTCTCTCAAACCTCCTAATCACATGCTCAGGACTACCCAACAATTCCACTTTTTTTCAATTACCAATTCATTTTCATTGTTAATTCTATCAGAAGGCTAGTAGAAAGTAGAATAACAGTAAGAGACCTGTGTTTATTGAGCTCAACCAAGAGAGCTGTCTGCTTGAGGGCGTCCTTAGGATTGGCGTCCGCCTCCGCCATCAGACGATCCAAACGCTTTTTCTCTTGGCGCCAGAGCGGCCACCAGCTCAACCAATCAGAACTCAACAGTTCATCCACGGCTCCTCTAGTCGTGGCCCACAACCCCGTCAAGAACACAAGTAACGGCAGTTTCCGATTAACTCCCTCACTCTCCGACAGCTCCACCTCGACTTTGGGCTCCTCCTCCTCGGAAACCGAACCAGGCAAGGGATCGAGCTTGGAAACATCGGAATCGGAACTGGAAACGATATTGTTGTCCGGGTGCAACGCAGACCAAACCAAGGGAAAATCAGATTTGAGAGAAGTGAAGAAACAAAGTTGAGATAAAGAATGAGAGTATTGGTGGCGTAGCCGAAAGAGTCGAGAAGGAGGTTTAAAGAGAAGAGAAGCTTGTAGAGTAACAATGGCCATTGTTACTAACAAATCAAAACCAAACTCTCTTATCTCTCAGTCTCTCTGTGTCAGGTGCGTTTGCTTGAGGAGAGGAGAAGAAGAAGAGAGATTGGTCGAGAACCACACGAATGGAGTAAGAAGAAAAGTATTACAGAACAGTAATCTTATCATCATTGAAGATGGCGCCGCCAGTTCCTTGCTTCCGCATTGGTGTTACATCCTAAGACATTTTATACCTTAGACCCACATCGAAGTCTGTACTTTTTTGGAGCTTTCTGTTTCCATTTTACTTCCAACATCCTTAAATTTATCGAATCTGAAGTCAATTTTAGTTTCTTTGTTCTTTCCGAAAGAGGCAAGTTACGTGAAGAACATAAAGAAGACTCAGTACCTACACTACCATGAACGTACCTAAAGAGCATTTCAGATTCTAATGGAGAAAGTAGACATAAAGAGAAGAAACATAGCGCATGCATTATCACCTGAAAGGCAAAAGCTTTCCCTGTCCAAGGGTAAAGTTCAACCCGCTTGGCCGATTTCATAGAAACAACAAACACTAGTATTTTCACAATCCAAACATAATGTCTGTATTCAAATACTTCACAATATCTAAGAAATCATAATTCGATAGCTGGGCAGAGTAAAGCTGCTCGAATCTAAATGTTTGCATGACAAGACCTCAGAAAATTTGAAAGAAAAGATAACATTCAAATTGTCAGATTTCTGCTGGTACAATATTCCAGGGAGAAGCTCTCTCCAAATTGTTCATCCCAACATTTGCAAGTCATTAGGTCGACACGACTAATTATGCAATACCGTAAGTGCTATTGCATCCAGTTAGGCCTGTACGGTGGCATTGCGGCTGGGTGTTGTGGGCCAGAGTGAGGAGCTATTTGCATCATTCGATGGCCCATTTGTGATGGCATATTGCCAGAGAGCATGTAAGGATGGCCGTTCATCGACATAGAATTAGGTACCGTGGACCATCCAGCAGAAGGTGGAGGCATTGCTGGATGCTCAGTCGTTGGGGCAAAGTGAGTTCCTCTGTATGGATGAGGAGGGCCAAATTGTTGAACTGGTTGGTGCCCCATAACTGGAGGCTGAGGGTTTAATATGGCAGGGTTCGGAATTGTATAGTCTCTGCTCCGATCATTATTGACCTGTAATCATTATAGCAAGCTCAAATAAATGATGTTCTGAGGAACTTCTATATCCCATATAGATCAACAAAGAATAGAATATCCAAAATAGAATTCACCCCAGGATCTTCAAAAATCAGCCGATCAATAGGCAATTCCTTCTTTCACTTAAATAAGACAATTTGTTGGCACCTTATGCACAAATAGTAACTGATTTAAAAAAGATATAGTTGCATACCTTTATGCTAAGATCGTTGTGACGAGAGTATGATATATGAAGTTTGCAAAACCCTCCATCATAGATGCAGTGACCTTCCAATGCTTCCTTGGCAACAATAGCCATCTGAACATCTTCAGGTAACAGAACAGTCAACACCTCAATTTCATAGCTAAAGGAACACATTACTAGATGTGTCAGATTTATTAAATCTATCATTTCTAACCTCAGTCTTCCAAGCTTTAATTATCATTCTGGAAGAACAATTGTGGGGATAAAGCTCGACCTCTCTTATCGTTTCATATGCTATTACTCAAGTTTAAGTTAGCTTGTTAAAAAACTACCTAAATTCTGCTAATTCTACTAAAGGCATCAGCCATTGACGTGACACAACAGAAAAAAAAGGATGTTGAAATCCTTCTCCAAAAACAGACCTGAGGTGTGCCACAGGTATAGAGAGACATCTAGAATTTAAAATGAATCTTGGGGATCTCGTAATGGCAATATGCTAAGGTATTAGCAAATTTGAAGAATCATTGTTTTAGCTTAAAATCAGAGGCAATGGTACATACCAGGGTATTGAATTAAAGCCTGAACACCACCATTCTTATCAAACATGGCAATCTTCTGAACAGGTCCAAAAGCAGAAAAGACCTAGCATTGCATTCAGGATTTAAGACAACGTACTAACAAAAGCACCGCCAGCAAGCTATTTCAGTTAATTTAGTATTGATGTGAATACCATGTGTAAAGCATCCAAAGTGACAGCATACTGCATGTTCTCAATTGATGCAAGAAGAACATTACTCTCAGGTTCTAGTTTCTTTCCATCAGCACCAACATTCACCTACAACGAGGGTAAACAAATTCTATCAGGATGAGCCAATAGACTGGGAATTAAATGAATAGAAGACCCTTAGACCTAAAAACAAAGAAAGGACGACCAATTTAAATCCTGCAAACATATTACACAATCAAAAATACAATCATGAATAACTAAAAAGGGCTGTCACCACTTTTAACATGATAAAGACTTGTCACGGCTGCAACATCTTTTAACATGCTAAAGATTGTTTTAGAGCCTTACCAGACCACTTCCATCCATAGCTGATGGAGCGACAGGAAGGTTTGGGTTGGTGTAGTCCCTGTTTTCGTAAAAAATGAGTTAGACTAGACGAAATATTTGAGCACCTTCTTAGAGAACAAATCTCGCAAATTAAACAGCAGAAATCAAAGACAAATGCCCAGTGGATAGCAAGAGCAGAACTAGACTAGCAATAAAACAACATGGGATGAGAAACAAATACACAGAAATAAAAAATAAATGACTGCAAAATGCAAAGAGAGATTTATTACCTGCTCCGATGGCTTTGGAATTTTACACTCAAATCAGTATGAGCAGAATACGTGATCCTAAGGGTACATGGTCCAAGATGATCAGGAAGAAGGTAACTGAAACAGAAGACAGTAAAAGGTAAAAAATCATAAAATGGTGACATCTGAGAAACCTTTTAAGTAATATTCAAGTTCCCACTACTTGAATCAGTTGTACTGTAAAAAGAGAAGATGACAAATACAAAACATTAGCTCTCGTAACATTTTGAAAACTAATCAAGCTTTAAGAAAAGCTAAATGAAAGGTTTCAAGAGTGCATCAGCACTTTTGCTTAGGATCTATTGTAAAAGCTTCTGACTTTTATTCAGATGATTAATTCAAAGATGTACAGATACTGCTATCCTTATATAGAGCTAGGG
>JAOTAX010000045.1:60822-77435 GCA_025629825.1 Erythroxylum guanchezii | reverse complement strand
CTCTATAAGGATAATCCCTTAATTAAGGGACTGTCTATTATTATGGGATTCTATCTATTATTATGTGATTTTCTACATCTATATTAGCAAAAGTCAGATCTATATGATTTCTTATTTATTCCAAAGATCAACTCTCCTTATGTAATTGGTTCTTACTATTATATAAAAGCTGCAAAGGTCTTGAAAATGTATCAAGGCCTCAATTGACATTCTTTGATGCTGTCTTGGACATGGTATCAAAGCAATTTAATCCGAGATCATCAAAATCTCTTTTTGCCCCCCTGAAATCCTAAAACTCTTACCTCTCTTACCATAAAATCTTAAAACCTTCTGAACTGTCCAAAACTATTACCGCCACCCACCAAAACCAAAAACCAAATATACAAAAGCAACCAAGAGGCTCTAGCTACAAGCACAGTACCAACAGTGTTGCCAAAAAATTATCCACGCACTGCCATCAACGAACACCAGTGACAACAGTCTGATGGGTCAGCTCACCTTCTCATCATGAACGGGGTTCTGGTCTTGTTTTATGTCAAACCCGATAGAACCTAGGTACCTTGTCATTAGTATAGTCCTCCATATGTTCCAAAACACCATCGGCAGTGTTATCAACATTCGCTAGTCAACAATTCGTCAAATATTCCAGAGAGTATGTCAGACTCCACTTATAAGTCATTGATGAATGTCTCAGCAACTGTCTAAACAATGAGTTCTTCCAATTTGCTAACTACCAAATATTGTTTGAACAGTAACAACTATTCTTTATGATTTAAAATGTAGAATTGTTCTTCAAAGGTCAGAGAAACTTGTCCCACCTCACATATGATCCCCAAACTAATCAAAAAATATTGGAAACTTGGCAAGCTGATAATACATAATTACTTCATATCCATTTCAATTCTATAAAACCTGAAATCTCAAATCCTATTCTCTCATGTTAGCACTCTTAAGCAAGCTTGAAACTATGCTAAGCTTCTTTATTCCAGTGATATGCTTAGCATGTATGTTGAGTTCTTTTAGTCTAAACAGGAAATTCAATTCGACGCTTTGCGAAAGTGACACGAGCATTTGAGGAGTTGACTCTCTACTACCAATTAAATATGATGTTAAGGAGATACAAATCCAAAGGAAGCACTTTGATGACTATGACATTTCTAGCAGGATTGAAACCTGAGTTTGAGCATATATGAGCACATATCCTAAGAGGAGTAGACCTTCCATCCTCAGTTGAAGTACATTTTAGACTCTCTCATTCTATGACTAACAAGAGTCCACCTGAGAACAACTCTAATAGGTCAGCACATCCTGCATAGGCTGATTTACAGATCAAAGGAGGCCCTAGAGGTAGCTGAGGAGGACATGGTAGTCGTGGAGGTAGAGGAGGACGTGGCAAGAGGCTCACGGTTCACTGCACGCATTTTGATAGAGGTGGACATAATGAGAAGGCCTGGTGGGAAGAGTATCGTCACTTACGAGCAGTTCATATTGCATCTCTTGAAGAACATTGTTTGGCTACAGCTTCACAATCGTCTATTATCTTATCTCAGGACGAGGATACTAACTACTTGCAGTATTAATCAACTCAACAGACATCATCTTCTTCTATGGTATATGTGGCTCATCGAGGCAACCCAACAACCTGTTATTCCAACTATCCCCAAAAAACAATTATGGGTATTGGATTCTAGTGCCACGAATTGTATTTTAAGTAAAATAACTAATTTCGATCATATCTTTCCTTTACTTCTACTCGTTTATCATTGCTAATGGATTTACTGCCACCATTAAAGGTGTTGGATCCTCTCATCTTTATTCCCCTCTTACTTTACATTATTTGTACCGAAATTTCATTGCAATCTTATATATGTGAGCAAATTGACTAAACAACTAAATTATTCTGTATGTTTCTACCCTAATAATGTCATTGTCTAAAACTTGAAGAGCAAGATTATGATTGGAGAAAGGCAAGAATCAAATAGGATGTAATACTTTGGCGAGTTGTAATCATTTGTCGCATGTCCAGTATTAGTCTCTCCAATTGATATTCACAATCAATTGAGTCATCCATCATTGGAAAATCTCAAGAAATTAGGGCTAGAAGTCTATTTCTAGCTTAAATTGCATCATGTCAACTCAAAATACATCATCGTACTTTGTTATTTCCTCGAGTCAATAAAAGGGTTGAGAAACCTTTTGTTTCAGTACATACAGATAATTGGAGTCCAAGTCGTGTCAAGTCCAAGTTCAAATCTTAGTATTTCATCATTTTTGTTGATGATTTCTCTCGAATAACTTAGTTATATTTAATAAAAGTTCATTTAGACTTATTCTCTATTATTTATTCTTTCTGTGTTAAAATTCAAAATCAATTTAATACCCAAATCAATATTCTTCGTAGTGATAATACTAGGGAATATTTCTCTAGTTCATTCTACAGCTACTTGCAGCAATAAAATATTCAGCATCAATCTTTCTGCCCACACACTCCTCAACAGAATAGGGTAGCTAAAGGGAAAATCCAACACATTGTCAAAACAACTAATATCTACATGAATGTACCTAAAAGTTTTTTGGGAGATGTTGTACTTACTACATGTTTTCTTATTAACCGAAAGCCATCTCCTGTGTTGACAAGTAAAACTCCATTCTCTACCCTCTATCCCTACTAAGAACCTTTTTCTATTAATCTTCGGGCCTGGCACAAATAAATTATACCCAAAGCTATAAAAAATTTTCTTAGGTACTCTTGTCCGCAAAAAGTATACAAATGTTTCAGCCCTTCTTTGAATCAATTTTTTGTGTCTACTAATGTTATATTCATTAAGACACATCGCACTTTTTTATGCTCAATATGTCTCTACTGACACTAATGAATATCCACCAATTCCCTTTTTTTCCTTCACAAACAACTCCCAATTATGTTACCCCAAATCCTAATTCTATCACTTCTGAGCTTGCTCCTGACACTCATCCTAATCCTTTGGAACTTCTTATCTTGTCCTGATTTAGAGGTTTATACTTGACGCACTCATCATGAATTACAAACAAAAGATTCATGATCATCACTATCATCTTGTTCGTCAACACCAGCACCATATGATGTTCATGATTAGCAAATTGCCCTCCATAAAGGAAGAAGGTCTTGTACATTTCACCCTGTCTCAAACTTTGTTTTTTTATGATTCATTATCACCATCATATGTTGCTTTTGCGTCCACTTTGTCTTCTAGACCTGTACCTAAGTCTGTGTTAGAATCTTTGAATCATCTTGGATGGTGACATGCCACGGAAAAAGAGATGTTGTCTTTACAGGCTAACAATACATGAGAATAGTTACTCCTTCACGTGGTTAGATAGTGGTGGGTTGTCATAGGGTGTTCAACATTAAGGTCAATCTTGACAGCACAATTCATTGTTTAAAAGCTCAATTGGTAGCTAAGGGATACACAGATGTATTGTATGGATTTATTGCTTTTGATTTTTTATGTTGATATTCTTATTTACTAGAGATGATAAAGTAAGAATCCAATCTTTAAAGTCGTTCTTGCAAACCAAGTTTCAAACAAAGGACCTTGGCTCACTAAATTATTTTTTTGGTTATTGAGGTAGCAAGGTCGAAGACGGGAATTTACCTATCTCAAAGAATATATCCTTGACCTTATGAAGAAAACAGCCTACTGAGAACTAAGCTAGTTGATAGTCCTATGAAGCCAAAAGTTAAATTTGATGCTAATAAAGGAGAGTATTTGGAAGATCTGAGTAGGTATAGAATGCTTGGTAAACTAAATTATTTGAATGAGTCAATTTATGGAGTCTCCACAAACTACCCACTGGGATGCAGTTATTAAGATTTTGGGATATTTGAAAGGTTCGTTAGGGTAAGGTCTTCTATATCAAAATCATGGCCATACTTAGGTTCAGGGATATACCAACGCAGATTAGGCAGACTCTTATGATCAACATTCTACTTCAGGCTACTATGTATTTATGGGTGGAAGCATGACGTCATAGAGAAGCAAGACGCAATATTGTTGCACATTCCGGTGCTGAGTCTGATTACAGGGCATGGCATATACTACATATGAGTTGATTTGGTTTGAGGCATCTTCTCCGGGAACTTGGTTTTGAGCACTCAACTCCAATGAAGTTGATGTGTGATAATCAAGCAGCCATTCATATTGCCTCTAATCCAATCTTCCATGAGAAAACCAAATATATTGAGGTGGATTGTCACTTTGTTCATGAAAAGCTTCAAGAAGGATTGGTTAAGACACCAAGTGTCAAGTTAGGAGACCAACTTGATGATTTATTCACCAAGGCTTTGGGGGGTCTTAGGTGAAATCTATATGTAACAAGCTTGAAGCTTAAGATATGTATGCTCCTGCTCGAGGGGAAGTACTAGGATCTATATTAGGAAAAGTCAGATCGATATGATTTCCTATTTATTCCTAAGATCTACTAATTGGTTCTTACTATTATATTATGGCTATGAGGGACTTAGAATTGTTTCAATTTTCTAATACTGTCTTTAACAATAAGTTCACTATTTTCCTGAAATAGCTGTAATAATTACAAGTTTCATTACCATGCACCCTATTAAGCCTATATGTTACATGACAGTTCGACTAAATACCATGTCAGACAATTAATACAAGTGTCACCTAGGGATGTTCCTTCCATCCAAGGCATCTTTTGCAGACGAAGCAGTTTCTGCATCAGAAAATTGCACCAATGCCTGGAAAAAGGCATATGAAAAGCTTAATAATGAAAGAGGAAGAAAATTAGAAATTTGGAGTCATATCATCAATCAGACCTGAAATCCAGCTGTCTTCTCAAAGGTAGTAATCTTATGAACAAACCCAAATGTAGAGAAAACCTGCACCAGGGAAAGCAACACAATATAAGGTTTTCATGACCTATATCACAAAACTTCCAATAGTTAAGGCAAACTAAGTTAAGATATATGTTATCCATCATGAGTTCATGTGGCACAATACTATAATCTAAAGTGTTAACAACCAAAAAAAGCTAAAGCAATGGGATAAACATTGGATCTGGAGAACCGCAAAGGGAACAATGAGATTCACTCCTTTGCTAGCAGCCAAAAATCAAGTCCATGCAATATTTCACATAAAGAGCAAAAATTGCTGATTATTGACGGAATATAAGAAACAAGTAATATTCAAAAACTAATGAACATCCACCAACAAAGAGGCTGACAAAGGAATAGAACAATTAAGCTCCTATGTCAATTGATAACAAGAACTTTCTCCATGCTTCAATATAAGGAGCAATTATCCTAGTCCAAATAGTCAATATGAGACTATACTAAAGTACACAATCAGCAACCCATCATACTTAAAAACAACTAAAAAACAAGAATGGAACAAGTTAAGACTGCTTCTCCAAGAAAACAAGAGGCGTGTTAGAATTCAATTCAACATGCACGCAATAAGAAGTCATTAACCAAAAGTGTTATTGGTTTAAAAGTAATGTGAAGACCTTAATGAACTAAAAAAAACATATATAAGGAAAAAAATTTGATAATGATGCAAATATTAAAGGCTGAGTGGTCTCAAAAAAACTAAAATGGAAATACTACCAAGAAACTTAAAGGTGGGAATTGGACGTTTGAGGAGGAAGAGTAGGGGAAGAAAGAGTCAGTGTTAAGGAAAGGAGAAAGAAGACAAACACACATGTGCTCTTTCTCCCGATGCACAAAGCTGCCATTGCAGATATTTCCTTGACATGGGCCTGCTGATTCATTTACATTTACGTTAAGAAAAGCTTTGCAAAGCATGACAAAGTACAGCCTAAGTATAGAACACTTTATCATCCTTAAATGTACGCTTGCTTCTTCTAAATATATTAGGAAAGCTTGTAATTAGCTTACAAGATGCAAAACATCAATACTGACGAGGCGTGCATCTGGACCTTCAATTGTCACCAACAAAACATTTCCAGCAACATCAGCTGTTGTCTTGTTGTTAACTATTTCTTGCCTATTAGAATACTGAAGGTAAACAGTCTTCCCCCGTACTTGAGCAGGCTCGGAGGATGAAGCATAATAAGATATCATTGCAATAGCTTGATTCAAATCTGCCTAAAATCCATTAATAACGGTAAAGGGTGAAAAGAATCAATAATATTGCTGATTAACATTAAAAAGAAATGAAAGAAAGAACTGCCCACAAAGAAATAAACTCACAAATTCAATAAAAGCTTGATTTTTGTTTGCCCCAACATTACACTTCGTGTTGACAACTTTACCAAAGGGCTTTCCAAGCTCAATTAACTCCTCCTCTGTGCAATCCCATGGCAAGTTTCTTAAGTGGAGCACCTTAGACGGGGTTTGGGTGAGACGGAACTGTGGCTGACCGGAAACAGATGCCATTTCTACAAGAGCAACCTACTCCAAGAATCTGCAACCCCTCAGAACTGCAACACAAACAAACATTTTCAATCAAAATGAATAGAATCTCAAAAGGCAACAATGACAATAATACTTCACTTCACGCTAAAGAACCATGCTTCCAAGCTCTTTATTTTAAGGTAAAAGTAGACTGAAAACACAATGAATGTCTTCAAATAAGATAATTCAGTGATCAAAGTGCTCAGGCATACTTCTTAATTTCCGTTAACAAAACCCTAACTTTTTGACATCTACCACCCAAAACTAACACCTGCGAAGAACCCCAACCGGAAAACTATCCGATACCATACATCACCCTTTTTGATCGGAAGCACAACAGGCCAAGTACACACAAAAAAGAAACTAACTTTACTACCAAACCACAAAGAACCAACCGTCCCCAGTCGCATGAAAACGACACAACCAATACCCAGGTCAAAGCATACAAATCATCAGCAGATAAAACTGTATACTACGAAAGGAAAAAGATTGAATTATGGCAAATTACGAGGTAACTGGAGATTGAACACCGCCTACGAAAGACTCCCGAATCGCAAAAAGAATATAGAGACAGACAAAGTAAACGAAGAAAAGAAGTTGCGAAGCACGGTTCGATACTTGTGCCTACACTTATACAATTTATTTTCAATATATATATTAAATTATTAAAAAATACATTTAATCCATTAATTTTAAATTAAACCATATTTAACTCCTTATTTTCGAATTAAATCAAACCTAAAGAAGTTAATTTTGTAATTTCATATGATAAAAATAAATTTTAATATTAGTTATTAAGTGGAAAAAATTATAAAGTATTCTAATTACATAGTATGTTAGGGATCAGATCTCCTGTTCCGATTATAATGTTTCAATCATATTCTATTAAATCTTATCCACAAATTTATGTGGTTATTAAATCTTATCCATACATATATGTGGGTTCTATATAAATATATAGATGAGATTTAATTAAACAGGGTTAGAACAAAGTAACTGAAATAGAGGATTTGACGTGGTATGAATATGAATAAATTGACACATATAAATTTATGGATGAGATTTAATTAAACAGGATTATATTGAAGCAATAAATAATTTGTTATTCTGTTGATTGGTTAGATTTATTCTTATTCCCTTTTGTCAGCTAGCAAAGTTTGTTATTAGAGTTAGTTAGAAAAGCTATATATAAACCATGCTCACCGTACACCTTTGATCATCATAAATGAAGCACAAATATTTCTTTTTCCTCTTCAATTCCCTTTTCTATCTTTTTGATCCTAAATTTGTACATGGTATCAAAGCCAGCAAAAACCTTGATTCCCCCTTTCTTTCAGTCATTTCTCGTTAAACTCCTTCATTCCTCTGTCATATTTCGTTATGGCATTTCAACAAACACCTTTAACGCTCGACTTCAACCATCCACTTTTCCTTCATCCTTCTGACACTCCCAGAGCTATGCTTGTTTCACATCAACTTGTTGGCATCGACAACTACAGTGTTTGGAGCAGATCGATGCAGATTGCTCTCTTAGCCAAAAATAAACTTGGCTTCATCGATGGTACGTGCAAAAAGGAAGCTTACCCAGATGAGTTCCACTCTTATTGGGATCGCTGTAACGCGATTGTCCTTTCTTGACTTCTGAACACCGTCTCCAAAGATCTCTCCGCCGGTATAGTTTTCGCTTCTAACACCGCCGCAGTTTGGTTGGATCTAAAGGAACGTTTTGACAAGGTCGACGATTCGCAAATTTTTTACCTTCATCAAACCATTTCCTCTCATACTCAGGAGATTTCTTTGATCTCATATTATTACACAAAGCTTCGCCTTCTGTGGGATGAGTACGATGCTCTCGTTCCGTTCACCACCTGTGATTGTGACAGCTCTCGCAAAATTTCTTCTCATCATTTTCAGCAACGACTGTTTCAGCTATTGATGGGTTTAAATGATTCTTACTCGGCTGTTCGTAGCCAGCTATTACTGATGCAGCCACTACCGACTATAAATCAGGCTTACTCAATGTTACATCAAGAGGAATCCTAACGTAAGTTATCCTCTTCCTTCATCACTGCCTCGGAGCCTACTGCCTTATATTCTTCATCATCTTAGAAAGGTTCCAAGAAGAAATTCAATGGACGTTGTGATCATTGCCATGTTGAAGGCCACAAACGTGAAACATGCTATAGGCTGATTGGGTTCCCACCTAATTTTAAATTCTCGAAGAAGAAGCAGGCTGCAAACAATGTTATTTCTTCTGAGACTGCTCTTGACTCAACTTCTGATACTATCAAGGCTCCCACACCACCAAGTTTGACTACTGCACAATATCAGCAACTTCTTCAGCTCTTACAGAAAGAACCAACAATTTCCGTAAATGTAAACATGGCAGGTATAGCTTCATCTTCTGCCAAACAGACAGTTGGTTAGATCCTTGACACGGGGGCCACCAACCACATGACTTTTGACTTTCTTAATTTGAATGTTTCTGTTGTATCTACATCTAATCACTCTTATGTTTAATTGCCTAATGGTAGGTCAGCCTCAGTCACTCATATTGGCAACCATAAGCTCTCTCCAACTCATACCCTTACCAATGTCCTATATATACCTGATTTTCATTACAACTTGATCTCAATTTCCAAACTGACCAAAGATATTAAATGTGCAATGTCTTTTTTCCCAACTCATTGTGTTTTGCAGGACCTTTGCAGTAGAAGGATGATGGGGATTGGTAAGGAGCATGGAGGCCGCTACTTTCTTCAACAGTTTGGAGCATCATCAACCTGCACAACAACTGCTGTGAACACCAAAATTCCTTATTCCATTAGCTATTTTATGTCTTTCCAGCACTCACCTAATGTATGGCATGCTCGGCTTGGCCACACCTTTGTATCCAAAATGAAAAAAATTAATGAATTACATTCTGTTTTGCACGAGCAACATGATCTTTATTCTTGTCCTGTTTGTCCATTAGCCAAGCAGTCTAAACTTCCATTCCCTGATAGCATGTCAAGAGCACCATGTCCATTTCATTTAATACACATTGACCTATGGGGACCCTATAGGTTTTCAACCCACAGTGGCCACAGATGCTTCCTAACCATTGTAGATGACTATACCATAATGACTTGGATCTATTTGTTACAATCCAAACATGACACATGCACCGCTCTAAAACAGTTTCTTACCCTTGTCCAAAACCAATTCTCAACCTCTGTTAAGCTTGTTAGAAGTGACAATAGGACTGAGTTTTTTAATCAGGAATGTACCGTACTTTTCAATACCCTTGGGATAGTGCACCAAAGTTCTTGTGTTGCCACCCCCCAACAGAATGGGGTAGCATAAAGGAAACATAGACATTTACTTGAAACTGCTAGAGTCTTAAAATTTCATTCAAATTTACCTTATAAGTTTTGGGGGGAAAGCATTTTTGCTGCCTGCTACATTATAAATCGTTTGCCATCCTCAGTCTTGTCATCGAAGTCACCATTTGAGATGTTACATAAGAAGCCACCACCACTACACCACCTTAGAGTCTTTGGCTGCCTTTGCTATGCTAGTGTTCCATATTATCATGATAAATTCTCCCCAAAAGCAATCCCATCTGTTTTCTTAGGTTACTCCCTTGTCCAAAAAGGATATGTGTTACTTAACCTTCACACCAACAAGTTGTTTGTCAACAAAAATGTGGTCTTCCATGAACACATATTTCCCTTCAAACTCAAACCTTCAGAGCAACCTATGTTCCCTGTTACAAGCTTTGGTCACATCGAAGATCATGACTACTTGAACATTACACCAGAAATTACTTCACCACAACAAAATCCAACCTCCTCAGCACCCCCACCACCTCCTGCCCCTCTTAACTTAGCTCCATCACATAACCTTCCACCATATCCACCTGATCCACCACCTTTCACCTTCGACAGTGCCTCCTTTCCACCTTTTGCATCAGCAACCACAAGGAGATCAAGCAAAATTTCACATCCACCAGCATGGCATAAGGATTATCATTTCACCAATCCCCTATAAACATCAGCCTCTTCACTTGCAATAAAAGGTCAGTATCCAATAACCATATCATATGCTCATTTACCTTTAAAAACTCAGTCTTTCTCAGCATCCATTTCCCAAATAGTTGAACCAAAAACATATTCTGAGGCAATTAAGCATAAGTGTTGGATAGATGCTATGCAACAGGAAATTCAAGCTTTTGAGTCAAATGGCACATGGGAAGTGGTTCCTCTTCCTCCTGGCAAAGTTCCCATTGGCTGCAAATGGCTCTATAAGGTCAAGTATCACTCAAATGGCACTGTGGAACAGTTCAAAGCAAGGCTGGTTGCCAAGGGATACAATCAAAGAGAAGGTATTGATTTTCAAGAAACTTTCTTACCAGTAGCTAAGCATGTAACTATAAGGAGTGTCATTGCTATTGCTGCTTTCTATAATTGGCCTTTGTTTCAAATGGATGTCTATAATGCATTTCTGCAAGGAGACTTACAGGAGGAGGTCTTTATGAAATTTCCAGAGGGATTTAGCAACCAGGGGGAGCATATGGCATACAGGTTGCTTAAATCATTGTATGGCTTAAAACAAGCCTCAAGGTAATGGAACTTGAAACTGTTTGAGGCTCTCATTCAGAATGATTATAGTCAAAGTAAATATGATTATTCCATGTTTACCAAGATTGTAGGGTCTAGGCAGGTTATAATGTTAATCTACGTTGATTATCTATTGATTACTGGAAATGACATAGAACTTATTGAAGAATTGAAGTCTACTTTGCATAGAAGCTTCAAGATGAAGGATCTTGGCAATTTGAAATTTTTTCTTGGTATTGAAGTATCAAGGTCAAGTGCAGGGATTGTGTTATCTTAGAGAACGTATGCTTTAGAGATGATTGATGACATTGGAATGATGAATGCAAAACCTGCCAACACTCCTCTAAAGCAAAATTTGAAACTCACTTCTGCAGAATTTGATGAAGCATTGCAGCCTAAGAATGATGATACTGTTTTAGCAGACGCTACTATATACCAAAGATTGATTGGTCGACTCTTATATTTGACTCACACTAGGCCAGACATTGCCTATAGCGTGCAACATCTTAGCCAGTTCATGCAAAAGCCAAAAAAGTCTCATTATGATGCAGCTTTGAGAGTGGTAAGATACATCAACAAAGATTCAGGCTAGGGGATACTTCTCTCATCAGCAGGAAAACTTGTGATATTAGCTTACTGTGACTCAGATTGGGCATCATGTCTCATGTCAAGAAAGTCTGTAACAGGGTTCTGCATAAAGCTTGGCAATTCATTGATTTCTTGGAAATCCAAGAAACAGAGTACAATCTCGAGATCATCAGCAGAGGTTGAGTATGGAAGTATGGCATCAGCTGTCGCAGAATTGAAATGGCTTCTTGGTCTATTCACAGAGTTGGGGATTAAGGCATGCAAACCAGCTGAACTTTTTTTTGATAGTCAAGCAGTAATACAAATAGCTGCTAATCCAGTCTACCATGAGAGGACTAAACACATTGATATAGACTGTCATTTTGTTAGAGAGAGCATGCAAGAAGGATTACTGCAAACAAGGCACGTCTTAACCAAAGAGCAATTAGCAGACATGTTTACAAAAGCCCTTGGAGTTCCACAGCATTCATACTTGCTTTCCAAGTTGGGAGTGATTGATATATATCACCCTCCAACTTGAAGGGGAGTATTGAAGCAATAAATAATTTGTTATTCTGTTGATTGGTTAGATTTTATTCTTATTCCCTTTTGTCAGCTAGCAAAGTTTGTTATTAGAGTTAGTTAGAAAAGCTATATATAAACCATGCTCACTGTACACCTTTGATCATCAGAAATGAAGCACAAATATTTCTTTTTCCTCTTCAATTCCCTTTTCTATCTTTTCGATCCTAAATTTGTACAGGTTAGAACAGAATAACTGAAAGAGATGATTCGATTAACCCGAGAGGATTTGACGTGCTATGAATATGGATAAATAATCATTCCGCAACAAATCGAATATGTCCTTTCACTCTAAATACTTGTTAACTTACTCAAAACACGTGTTTGATGTGAGGTGGGAGAAATGTCGTTGGCTTTGGAAGATCCAAGTTCAAAAGCAGGCAAGATTCTTTTTATGGATGGCCTTCTTTAACTGCTTCAACTATAACAAAGTCTTACACCACAAAAGAGTTATTGCAAACCCAAGGTGCACACTTTTTGAGGATGAGGAGGAGACTCTAGATCATATTTTCCGAACATTCCCCTTTGTTGTTAGGTTGTAGAGTTACGTTTATCGAATAGAAGTGTCAAGTGATGTTTCCTTTCCTGATTGGTTGAGACATTAAGCATCTATAACGAACAAGGTATGCTTAAATCTTATTTGGGGCCCCTTGTTTGCATCTATCTTATGGAGTGTTTGGAAGGCATGCAATAGATTCATGTTTAATGGTATCTGCCCAAGTGTGAAAGTCATACTGCAATATGTCATAACGTATAGGCAGTCATCTGCTCTGTTGCTAAAACTTGCCCAACAGCTACGTTGAATAATTATGGTCAAATGATAGTTTGGGGTGCACCCCCCCCCCCCCCCTTCCCCCGCGTGTGCGCTATAGTTCGTTTACTAAATATCGATGGATCCAGACGACTTGATGATGGTCATTCTTCAACAGGTGGATTGATTCAGGATTCAAATGATGTGTGGGTGGTAGGTTTTATGTTAAATATTGGCTCTTCAGGGAGTCTTGATGCACAGTTATGGGGGCTCCGCTAAGGTTTGCTTTTGGCGAAATTGTGCAATACTAGAAAATTGATTTGTAGAACTTGACGCTACAATTGTTGTCTAGCTCTTTCAGAGTGGAGTAATCGATTCAAACCCTTATCATATTCTTGTAGTGATTGTTTGGAGCTGATCAAAGGAGGGTAGATTGTTGATATTAGGCACATCTGCCGCGAAGGTAATCGTTACGCGGGTCGACTTGCTGACTTGACGCATTCATTATCTTAAGGACTTACTTATTGTGAAAACCTTCCAGCTCAATTACATCATCTTCTAAAGGAGGATCGTGAGGGAATCGATGTCCTGCGAGCTTAAATTTTTTTCTCTGTTAGTAGAAAAAAAAAGGGTGATCGATCTGGTTATTTAACTCTGTATACTTGTGAATTATCCTAAACACGTGATTTATAGAATATTAAGTATAATAAAAAAACAAACAATCCTAGACAACTCGTGAATTGATGTTTCTAAGTGGTTTGACGAAGAAGCACGTCCTTGTATGGAGTTGGTACTGGAACTGGCTCTTCTTGAGGTATTAATCTCTTGTTCCTATGCTCTTCTACTACAATGAATGGCATTTGACCTTCCCTTTCTCGTACCAATCGTTCCTGAGCACCTCCTCTCAGTTTCTCTAACCTTAATCCACTCACTTGCTGCATCTTGAACACTTTTACCACATTCATCAACCCCCCGGCGAACAAGAACATGCTCCCGAACACCGCCATCCATATCAGATTCGATCCCTGCATTATCATTTTCGGAATGTCAAACCGGCGATTACGGATCCAGGCTAGATATGTTTCTTACCAGGAGCTCTAGTCCACGGTGGTCCTTTCCGGTTTGATGACGGATATTGATGATGGCACCAACTAAGAACAACAAGCTTCCGAGTAGAAATGGAAGATGTACGCTCTCCTGTAAGATTTGAGCGTGCCCGTCGGCTCTCTCGTATATCTGGCAGGAATTGTGGATGGACCCGAGCACCCATAGAACTGGTCCTGCAATCAGCAGGTTCAGGGCATGATTCTCCAATCTATAGTAATCTGATCCTTTCTCTTCCTGCATGGAGACAAGCCAAAATGACAATCAATACACAACCTTACTAACTAGAATAACAAGTCATTAAGCTTGTGATATGATTGATTCCGCAGCTAGAAAATTAAAAATTGCAGATTACGACGATAACGAGTTATATTGCTCTCGATTTGTCTGACCTGCAATATTACATTCATGCAACTTTCAGAAAGATATCGCACACTCCTTTACAGATTAAAAAGGAGATACTAGTAACCTATGTCGATGAACACATACAATCCTAAATGGAACTCATGCAGAATACAAGTCACACTACAGTTACAGATGATTGCAACGGATCGAGACGGAGCAGACTGCGACTGCAATATTACATTCCTGAAATTTCGAGAAGTGCATACACTTCTTCACAGATTGAAAAGGACATACTAGTAAACTATTTCAAACTACACATACAATCCTGAATGGAATTGCAGATTATACAGCAGTTACGAGCGATTAGGATTACGATAAATCACGGTAATGATCCGATTAAGAGTATATGTACTACCAGATTAAGCAAAATTAGTTTTTTTATTCTCTTATTGGCGTTAGAATTACCTGAATGAAGAGGAAAAGCACACCCACGAACAGAAGCAGAGCTCCAAATGCTTGAACAATAGGAACTCCAAACTCAACAAGAGCAAGCTGAACATCGTACTCCATCAAAGACAAACGGTACTCGATCCCGGCGAGATGGGCAAAAAGATCATGAAGATTGACGGCCATTATTAGTCCGAGAGCTATGAGCAAAAGCACAAGACCAGACTTGGCTTCCATGGAGAATCCGGTGGCGACAAACCCGCCTATAAGCACGACGGTGGCGAACAAATAAAGGCCTGCGTTGATGTACTCCGCTCTGCTTCTAGCCCGCCGAGGACCGTAGGTTCTGCAGTCTCGAGCCGAAGCTAGCTTCACCATGTTTAGGACAGGTCGGAGAAATCTGAAACTAACAGGATCCAAGATTCACGAGAATCGATCAGTCTGTTTATGTTCGGTTTTGGAGCGGAAGGTTGTTTGAACGGAGGCACGTGGCTTCCCTGCATGAGCTTGTGTTTCCAAGCTGAACTATTACACGCGGCCTTTTATGAACAAGAAAACTGATACTGTAAGGATGGCAATAGGGCCGAAGGTATGACAGTTGGTCCGGATCCGGTCTTTAGGCCCAGACTCGGTTCCAAAGATCTGAACTCGCCTGTGTGAAATAATATTATTTTAAATAGAACGCTTGAACTTGGACCGTACAGAACCGGTTCGCTCGAGTTTTAGATTAGACTCGAGTTAATTGAGTTGTAGGTTAGACTCGATTTTTTTTAATTCGTATTTTAAATTAGACTAAAACTTTTTAAACTTTCATCGGAGGCAACTTTCATAATTTAAGTTTGATTCAAAGCATGAACTATTTTTCATGTTTTGTGTCCATAACGAAACAACATTGATTTAATATTTTGATGAATACTTATTTTTCAGTACGTAAAATTTCGTGAAATTTCGATTAAGATTAAATGTTTCAAATTCGATCGTAACTTAAATTGGTTAAACTTTAATTGGATTCAAACTCTTAAAATATTTTGAAGTTGATTATATTTTAAATCAAATAAAAGATACTATATTTTCTAAATCTTAGTCAACTTAGTATTATTTATACTTATAAAATCATATTTATTTATTAAAGTCAACGTTGTCATAATTTTGGTTTATAAGAACAAACTCATTCTTAATCATAAAAAAATATTTATATATATTGCAAATATTTGGATGTCATCATCTAAATTAACAGGAAAACTTTAAACTTTTAACATATGTTTCTCCTTCTTCACGAAATCCTAAGATTCAACCATGAAACAATTATTTTTTTCTTTTTGGTTATAGAAATAAAAGAAATTTTTGGCAGGATCTTTTATTATAATTTTTAATATGAGTAGAATGTATAATTTATTAATAAGAATTGAGTTTGGGTTTAACCATTGCCAACATATGTTTCTCCTTTTTTAGGAAATCCTAAGAATCAACCATGAAACAAATATATTTTCTTTTTTAGTTATAGAAATAAAAGAAAATTTTAGCGAGATCTTTTAATATAATTTTTAATATGAGTAGAGTGTATAGCTTATTAATAAAAATTGAACTTGAATTTAACCATTGTCAAAATGACTAAAACTAGTCATTTGGTTAGTTTACCCTATCCATTTATTAAACCTTTAATATTTTCATTTTTAATCAATGTGGGATACACTAACACCCTCCTTCAAGTGCAACTAGTACTTGGCATTCAGTTTGTTGCAATTATGCCCATGACTCAATCGTTATGTAAAAGATTGAACACCTTAGTTTTGTGATTATT
>JAOTAX010000045.1:7790-27017 GCA_025629825.1 Erythroxylum guanchezii | reverse complement strand
AAGTTATTCTATGAAAGAACTAAAACCAAGTAGTTCTTAGAATGGTTGTTTTAGATTGATTGTGATGATATATGTTATGCCTTGAAATCAGTAGGATGTGGGAGTGAGTTGTTCATGTTCATGAAGGTGGATTTTAAAAAATAGTTTTTAGTTTCGGTAAATAAAAGTCCGTTGGTTAATTTAAGACCGATAGTAAATTTTCCGACCTAATACAACACAGAATAATCGTCGGTATATTCACTGACGACACAAAATTTCCGTTAGTAAATTTACCGATGATTTTTTCTCTGACGCCTGTTTTCGTCAGTAAATATCCTTTCCGACGGAATATTTAGACTTCTGTCGATAATTTTCCATCGCTATTTCTTCCTTTTCTTGTAGTGTAAAGAGATAGAATTCCTATTAGTCTACAAGTTCTATATTATGATCCACCTCATTCGATCCCAAAAACACTTGATTCGAATATAAATAGAATATTGAAAATGTTGTTTTGAGTAAATTCTTTAAAATGAAGTTATTTTAATTTAATTTTTTGTAAACTTAAGACCAAGAGTTGAATTTTTCAGACTTTTCGAACCCAAATACCATATCTGAAAGACAGAAACTTTTAGTCTTATGGTGCTTTTAGAGTACCTTATTATGAAATGAATGAACAAATCAAGCTCAAGTGGGTAGGGGAATTCTTCATTTGCCTCTAACCACTTGAGGTCTTAGATAAGTCTTTAGGATTTCTTAAAATTAGTGGTCACAATGTATTGGATTGACCTTAAAACAAGTGAAATTCCCGATTATCATGTCCTTAAGTTTAAAATTAAGTTATGAAAGAGAGAGTTTCACATAAATTGCTAATAGGAGTAAAAAAATTTAAATATAAAACAAGCTATAACAATATATTTTAAATAAATTATTTAATAAATTTACAATTTAAAATTAAGTAATATAAGCAATAATTCATGACAAATTTCACATAATTAACAATAAGTTTGAACTAAATTTCACATAGTTAATAATAAGTTTGAACTGATAGCTTTCAGTATTAGAAGTAAAACTCAGTGCTCCATAATTTAATGAACATCAACACCGATACCATAGATAACAAAAAATAATATAAAAATTATAGTAATAATGCTCTTAACTTACACACCATGAACATCTGAGACTAAGATATGGGATAAGAGGCTCAAAAATTTTGGTTTTATTTTGCAAACACCGTATCAAAAGCTCAAGAGTCAAGAAGATGTAAGAAGGGTATAAGATGTTGTAGATAATGGAGGAAAGGCAATATTACAAGTGTAGTTCTGTAAAAGTGTATTACATTGTTATAGATTTCCCTAAACTTTCTTCTGCTGAAAGTTGACTATGATACAGATCGTTAGTATACAGTGATGACCGGTGACAAGTGACTGCTCATGAACCTCGAACGATGATTATCGACTTAGACGACATATCGGCGAAGATAGTCTGTTCTTGCTGGATGCTTGAGCTTCATCAGTGCCTTCACCTCATGCTTTCTAACCATTTCCCTGGAGATGTTCAAGTTCCCCGCAATCTCTCCCAATGTTCTATCACCCTTACCATCAAGCCCGAATCTCTGTCTGATCACCAAGCTCTCTTTCGGCTTTAGAGAATCCAGCTGGAAATATATTGTCAACTTTGATTAAAACATAAGCAAAGCAATGCAAGGCAAACACAAAAGAAACTAAAGAATTCATCCATCTTTATCTTGCTTGTTTATATTAGACAACACACACAAAAGACATGGATTCAGTGGCTTCATATAGTCAATGATGAACAGATTGGAGTAAGCAAGAGCGAATTTCAGGTTAGAGAGATCGAGTGGATTACCACATCGTCAAGAGCAAGCCTGAGAAGAGCATGCTGCCTCCGGTCATCTCCCCCATCAACATCTGTAATTCCGTTAATGAACTCTTCTTGTGTGGTTAAATGCCTTGAATGAAGAGAGAGAACAGATTTTGAGGCTCTCATAACTTGACGATACCTCTCTGGGGAGATTCCAACTTTTTCAATAATCTCTTCCTCTGTCGGCTCTCTTTGAAGCTTAAACAACAACTCAAGCTTAGCTTTCTGGATTTCAAACCTAACCTGCATATACAGAAGTTGGATGTTAAATGCATTACCATCAATAGGAGTATATGTATTCTTCAATCTAAAAAAAGACAGTTGTAATTGAGACCTTTTTTTCTTTAAGCAGTTATTAATCGCATCGGTGGTTGCAATTTAGGTACCAAGAATTCATAATTAAGAACCACATTACTACTATCCTCGGCTTCAACTGTAGTCACTGCCTGGCCACAAAGTCTGTAGCTTCGTGGAACTATAGTAACATCATCTAGGCATGACTACAAATCTAGGAACTTTTTAATTGCTTCTGGCTATGGGAGAAAAAGATATGTAGTAGAATAAATACGATAATTGTGCTCTTGTGAAAAACAAAAAGGAAGGAAACAGAAAGAAACATACAGATTCGAGACCGAATGGCACACGGGTAAAACTTGATACAGTCATCGATCGAATAATTGCATGCCTGATCCAAAACAGACCATAAGTCGAAAGCCGAAATTTCCTTTTGTGTTCAAATCGATCAATGGCTATAATTAGTCCCTTAACCCCTGCTTGACAAAGGTCTTGAAATCTTGGGCCATTTGCAAAGTCTTGAAAATATTTGTTGATTACAAACAATACAAGCCGAAGATTGTGCTGCAACAGTTATAATTCATATTTTCAGCAAATAGTATCAGCATCTATTGTCTAGGTTAACCCGACAATTCAATAAGAGAGTCAGGGTATTGACTATTGAGTGGAAACAGACAATTACCTTTATGAGCTTATTTCTAGCAGCTCGACCAACCTCTATCTTCCTCCGTAATTGAACCACATTCATGTGTGTCGCCCTTACTAATTCACCCTCAGTCGGTTCCCTCCCCATATCTTTCCGCCAGTTCTCTTTCACTTGAAGGAGTGCCTATGTGTAAATTCACATAATTAAAATACCGAACAACCTACAAAAGTAATCAGCGAGAGACGCAAAAACTAACCTTCATTGGTTGCATTAACTTGAACAACCAAGTTTGCTCAGAAGAAGTAAGAACAGGAGGTATTTTCATCTTTTTCCAGTCCAGGCTGACCAAATCAGTTGAACCAGAATAGTCCTTTACAAGTTCCTCAATTCTTTCATCTTCATCCTTTTTCAGTTTCTTCCTCATTGAAGTTACAACACCCTCATCCTTGCTCTTCCTTAATTCAATCCTCCTTTCAAGACTAAGTCTTTTAACCTTCTTTACATGATTCCTAACAACGGACTTTCCACTTTTCTTCTCTGTTTTCTCAACAACATCACTGGTTTTTCTCTTCCTTTGTCGACCCCTCTTAATTACAGCAGTCTCATCACTCACATTGCAAGCACCAAGTTCAGGGCTAAGCTTGTATATATTCTCAAGTTTGGCAGCAGCTTCATTATAATCCAAGTCCAATGTCCCCTGTGAAACTTGTAAATTGCTATTTTTGCTTGATCTCTTCTTCTTGGTTGATTCTAAGGGCAACATGATTTGCTCCTGAGAAGTAGATACTAAAGCTGCGTTGTTGGATTTATCACCCTTAAATGCTACAAACGGCGGTCTTTTCGATGCCAATCTCTGATTCGATACGCCGGTGCCCAATCTCACTGGTGTCCGCGCAGCTGATGTAGAAACAGTAACAACTCCCATGCCAAATTCTCCAAGCAAGCAAAAATGAGGCCTCTAGAAGAACTCCCTCGCTGCACAAACACAATAAAATCTGAATTTACCAACACTTCTTTAGCTCCCACCCGTCAAGTATCAGGACAAGCCCTATTACTTCAAATTCGAGAATCAGATAATTTATCGAACACTACCAAAACAACCAACGCACACTAAACAAAAGTAGAATCTTTCAACCGAATTCTTCAGAAGGTTGCAGAATCAATAATTACCCATTACAAACAACTCAATTACCTAAACTGGGATACAAAATTTCCAATCATTTTCCAGATTAAGCTCTCATAATCATCTTTATCTCTAATAAACAGAAAAAAAAAAAGAACGATAAACTATGAACTAGCTACACAGGGAAGATTATACCTATTACGAATAACACAGAATCTCAGGTTCGAAGTTCGGAGATTTTCGTCAGATACACAAAACGAGAAGAATCTTACATGAGAAGTACGTTTAAATCTGACGCCGGAATCATCATAGATACGTAAATTTTTGTGTCCACGAGTTAATGATTCAGAAAAATCAACGGCTATAAACGAGAGATCTCGTGAATCAACGGTGACGAAAGCGTACAAGTATGAGAGAGAAGAGAGTGCTCACGTGGCCGAGATCTAACAGTGTCTGGCGTGGCAGTTTTAGAATGGAAGACAGATATTTGGAGAGAGTTTATGGATCATGTTTGTTACAAGTGGACGGTTTCCATTGGAATGACATGTTTAAGTGGGACCCATGTGCTTGTGGTGGTCTCGGGTGTACTTACGTTGTCTAATTGTAGCCATTTAAATTGGAGAAATTAAAAAAAAAGGTCAAAAATCAAAATGGATTCTTTTACGGGCTTTGGTCGACCCGAATCCATTGTGTAGGGCGCGTGTAAAAGACCGATTTATCCATCTGACCGAGTCCAGTCTTTGACCCGGTTTCAAAAAGGTCACATTCCGAGTCCAAAAGGAAGAAAATGGTCAAAAATCAAAATGGATTCGTTACGGGCTTTAGTCCACCCGAGTCCATTGTGAAGGGTCTGTCTAAAAGACCGATCTATCCCTCTGACCGAGTCCAGGCTTTGACCCGGTTTCAAAAGGTCACATTCCAAGTCCAACTCCTTATTCCACACGGCGGAACCCGAAAAGGTCATATGAAACCATCGTCTCTAGAAGGAGATTTTTGCGGCTGCATGACATGACTTTGTTGGTCGCTTGTACATTGAACCAATTTAGTGGAATAACTATTTCATGAATTGATTTAATTTAATTTCAAGTATTCATATTTAATTGAATTTAAAGTTAGATCTAAATTTATAAAAAATTAATTCGAACCTATATTTAATTCAATTTAAAATTAAAAACAAATATTTAGAAATATAAATATGATCCGATTCATTATCAATATTATATTTAATATGAATTCAATAAATTTAAATAAATTAATGAAGGTTATAATTTTTTATAACAATATTTGTATATATATATACACACACATAAATATTAATGGATAACACCCCCTAAGGATAGTCGAGTTAGTGGAGTAGAGAAGCATGGGTCAAAAGATCTGTGTTCGATTCTTTATATTTACGCTTTCTCGATCGAGTTTATTGTACAGAACTTATCTAGTGCGGAGCAGGGGCGGATCCAGAAAATTTTTTAAGTGGGAACAAAATTTTAATTTTTAGTGGAGACAAAATTTTAATTATAGCAAGATTTTATTTTTTTATACCATCAAAATTTAAAATAATAATTTATATAAGTAAAATCTTTTAGAATTAGTGGGGGCAAGTGCCACTGTGGCTCCACCGCTGATGCAGAGTAATAAATTGACGTGATTTGTAGATTATAAATTTTTCTGTTTAAAAAAAAAGATATTAATAAAAAATGCATGCATCCAACCACCTATTAACCTCATAATCACCTGGGAATTTACAAAACTACATAAAAAATAAACGACAGGTTGTCGGTTGTCCTATTTGTAATAAAATTAACATATCTCGAAATTGCACATTGCACTTCGCCCCACGTCCAAGCCATCATTAATTAAACCTCTCTCCCTTAATTAATATGTTAAGCATGTGATTAATTAAAATCCAACTCTCATTTTACAAGTACTTTTTTTTCTTAATAATAAGAGAAACTGAATATTTATTTTCTTAATTCTTCTGAAGACGACACGAAGCATGCGCCACGAGTTACGCTCAAGGGAGCAGATGACGTAAGCGAGAGGCGTCATGCTGACGTCGCGTAATTGGCTTTTCGCGTAGGTTTAATAATTAGCGTGACCAACGCGTCTCTCTTCTCTGCTCCCTGTGAAGTGTGAACCTCACCTCTATGTCACCTTAATTAATATCCCCTCTTATTTTTAAATTTGTTCTCAAATTTTAGCATTATATGCACTTTGATTTAGTTAAATTTTAATTTAGTTAAAAATAGTACTAGGAGGAATATAAATCTTTTTTATTTTTTGAAATTTAACTTTTAGCATAATTTTATATAGTAAACAATTAACCATAAGGTCATAAGTTCAAGTCAATGAAACAGTTTCCTTGTAAAAATATAAAGAAAAGTTTGAGTATACAATGGCCTTTTTTAAACTCTCACGAAGCAGGGAGCCTTGTATACGGGATACATTAAATTTTTTATGATAAATAATATATTATATGATAAACAATATAAAAATCGTTAAATTGTGATGTAAGTTTACTAATTTGGTATGTTTCATTTGTTTTAGCAATATTAAAAAGGGAACATAAAAGTGACTTTAATTGTAACGAAATGGTCAGAAATTGGACTTTCCTTTTGCTTTGAATCATATATTTCCTATGACCAAAGACCGGTCTTAACGAAGAACAAGCCATAGCCGGTCTGCTTTCTTTTCCTCAGTCAACCTTCTCCATTTCTCCATTTCTATTACTTTTCTTCTCTCTTTTTATTATCCTCTCCCATCCCAAAAACCCCAAGAAAACCTAATCTTCGTGTCCCCTTGTATGGCCTTTTTCAGTGATCCCAAGTTCTGTAATTGGTTCTGCAGAACCTAAACCTCAGCTTTGTTTCTGGACTTTCATGTCAAGTTTGGTAGCTTCTTCTTCTTCTCCTTCTTCTTCTTATATTCATACTTCTTCTTCTCCTTCTTCTTCTTATATTCATATATTTCCAGTTGCTTTTTCATATCCTGCTGAGTCCTTCGATCCCTTTGCTCACCTGTAAGTTCTGGTCAGGTTACATGAACTACCTTGTCCCAGTTTTTACCGATTAAATCAGCAACTACTGTCGTTACTTTGATTAATCATTGTTGTTCTTGAAAATGGAGAACACGGGCGATTGGGAGCAGAAGAATCTGATAGCTGAGCTGAGACAAGGACGAGAACTAGCTAAACAGCTTCAAATCCATATCAACTCGCCATCTTCTTCTAGAGAAACATGTGAAATTCTGCTAAAAAAGATCCTGGTTTCTTACGAAAAGGCACTTTCCATTGCCAATTTTAGCAGCTCCGCTTCAGGGTCCGTAGTAGGAGCATCAGAGCAGCAATATTACACAGGACCAGCTGCTATTCGAATGTCGGAGTCACCGCCGTCTCTTAGTGGTGAGGACTCCGACCGTGATCTCAAAGATCACGACCTCAAAGATGGCTCCAGGAAGAGGTACATAGAACATCCATTAACGTGGTCGGTGATATATAGATTGACTTGCTCCAAATTTACGTTTACGAAATTTCGTGTTGGTATGTGATAATTCGACAGGAAGGACATGCCAAGATGGACGCAACAAGTTCGAGTTAGTCCAGGAATGGGGTTGGAAGGTCCTCTTGATGATGGATATAGTTGGAGAAAGTACGGACAAAAAGACATACTTGGAGCTAAGTATCCGAGGTTGGATCTTTTTCCCTAAAAATTGTTTCTCTTTTATTTTTGAAGCTACTTAACAATGGAGTATTTTTCGTTTCAGAGGGTATTACAGGTGCACTCATCGAAACGTCCAAGGTTGTTTAGCAACAAAACAAGTACAGAGATCCGATGAAGACCCGACAATCTTCGAGATTACCTACAGAGGAAGCCACACCTGTAACCAAAGTACACACATCATATCTCCAACTCATCAACACCTCGAGAATCAAGAACTGAGCACGAACATGATTGACCAGACACAACAACAACACAAGCCTCAAACTCTTACAAACCAACACCAATCACAAGAACTGCTCATTAACTTTCGAACTGGGCTCAAAGTCATCACCGATACCGAAGACTTGGACTCCATGAACGAACAGTCACGTCCTTCTTTCCACTTCCCATCAACATCCTCCGTGAAGCCTGAAACTCACATGTTCTCTCCTTCCACCACCGATAACAGCTTCACGGGCAACTTTTCTCCGTCACTGATATCACCTTCCACATCAGGGACGAACTATTTCTCCGTTTCTGCAAGTGGGATTCACCATAGCTATGGAGGAACCCAAAGCTTTCATCAATCTGAGCTTACTGACATGATCTCCGCCGCGGCCTCCTCCACCAACTCTCCGACCTTGGGCTTCGATTTCCCATTGGGTAATCTTGAGTTTGATCCAAACTTCACATTTGGCAACAATTCAAGATTCATCTCCTAAATTTACTTGTTAAGCATGAAATCTCGTGGACCTATTATGTAAGGTTCAAGTTTCTAGTTACGTACTTGGGTTTATGGAGTGTAACCTAAACTATAGTTGTTATATTTTTGAGAATGTATTTTATTAAATATGAGAATCTTAATTTTGATTATAAGCTTAATCATACTAATTGGAAATGATAAAGCTTAAAAAGAATCATTTTATAATTCAGTTGTAAAACAATCTTTGTACTATGTTTCAAAGACAATAGACTCTAAGACCAAATTGGGAGGGTTGTGATTAGGAGTTTTGTTTTGTCCGTACAAATTGATTTGACCATTTCTAGATGACGAAACAAAAGAGGTTGTTTCAGTCAACCTTTGACCACAGAAACCAATTTACAAGTAAATTCGAATATTTCGACTTGTAAGATTCTTACATAAGTGACTTCGTTCCGGTCAAAAAGAGTTCCAAGATCGTTACTCGCGCATTTCTACGGTACAACATCTTTCTGTTTAATTTTATAGTGTTTTATTTTGTTCTATAAATTTTAGTCATTTATTTATGCGAGTTCTATATTTATTTACGTGAGACTCACGCGAAATTCACATAAATAAATGACTTAAATTTATGGAACAAAATAAGGCATCATAAAATTAGACAAAAAATTTAGACTCCATTTCTACGGTCTGAGACCTACGAGCACAACACAGTACATGAACTTGAAAGTTAGGCTTCGTAATTTTTAGTTCCGTATGATCCGATCTAATCTTATTTATGATGTTAACTTTATAAAAAATATAAACTATTAAAGTCGTAGTTTTATTTATTTATTAAATTAAATCAATTTTAATTTTAAAATTAAACTTACAAATTTTTTTAAGATGAGATATATAAATATTCTTAGTATGCCGTTAAATAAATTTATAAATTCAAATTAAATCACAACTCTTAAGTGAATAGTTTCAGAATTTTCATTATACGATTTGGATTACTTAACTTGAGAAGTTAAGTTAAATTCGAAATCAATAAATATGCTTGAATCAATTAAAAATTCAACTCGAATCACTTATTATTTTAATTTAATAGAATGATATTATTTGAAGTTATTTTTAAAAATATAGAAATAAAATCATATTACTTTAAGAACATTAAAATTATTATTTAATTTAGTTTGACTCGAACAATTATTAAGCCTATAATTAGACTTTCAAAAAGCAAACGTTTTATGTTATTGATGTCACTATTGGAGAAGATTGGGCCTTTCATGCCGCAATTGGCAATCCAGAACCACTAAGGAATTGGTAAAAAGTGGCTCACACAGCACCTGCACCTTCTAACACACCCACCGCTTGTCGAATTTTTTTTAAAAAAGGAAATACAAGCTAGACAATTACATGTGAACTCTAGGGCACCGCTTGTCGATTTGATCGCCCATGTTAGGAGTTAAGAGTCAAATACAAACCATAAAACCGATTTACAACTGAAAATGATACGATGTGGTCCTGTCCTAACCAAAGTCCTAACGACACCCTCCATTAAAGCACCACGTGAAATTACGGGCTAGCTTCCTGCAATCTTCTATCTGAGAATATAGGGACCATATACATCAACCTTAATGATGACACTGTTAAAGTCTTCCGAACAAAGTTTTCTTTTAATGTGTCTTAAATTTATCAGCGAAAAGCACTTCTTGAAGACTTTAGAAACCTTCAAGAACTAGTACGTTTGAACCATTCTGTGATCGTTAGAGCAAGAAAACCGGCCATTGCACTAACTACTCATTAATGGTCCATTCCTGTTTCCATCCTTCAAACATTCCCTATTCCTAAGCCTATCTAACCTAAGCTAAGCTAACCTCTCCTGTCTTCAAGAAGGACATATGTAGCACTAATGACGGAGCTAGAAATTTAAAATAGGAAGGTCCAAATATTTAATTTTTTAAAATTTTAAGGAGCCCAATGTATCACTGAGCTCCAAATAACTCCGTCCTTATGTATGTATATATACCCAAAATTTTAAAAAATTATATATATATATATATATTTAAAAAAATTGGGGGGCCACACCACATATATATATTTTAAAAAAAAATTGGAGGGCCCAGTGGTGTGGCTCCGTCTATGTGTAGCGCCCCCTTATCCTAGGATATATACCGGGATGCCCGAAAGACATTTGAGTACATAACCTATGATAATGATGTTTTACATTCAATTACTATATTCACTTAATATGGTATCATCAATCTTTATTCTTTTATGAAGATCATAATGAAAGTCACAATATTTTAAAATCAAATTTTCTCTTTTCATTTCATAAAACCAAACGTCTACAATGTATCTTTCAACATCCATACTTATACAACATCAGAACCTAATACAAAAATGTACTACATGAAAGAGGAAAATGTGTAAAATCTATTTAATCTGTCCATATCCAGCTGACCGACCTTTGAGCAATTTCTTCTTTTTCCCAAAAGTAAGGTGTCCCTCTGTAGGTAAAATGGTCTCTCGATTCTGAAAAGTCAACGTTACAATTTTGGTGAGTTTTGCGAATTCAATAAGATAACCATCATTGATGGTTAACTCAATTCATGCATCACATCAGTATACGTAACAATTTATTCACATCCTTCCATAATCACGGAATATCACATTTCAATCATATAAAATACACATATCAAGTATAAATGCAATGCACGTGAGACTCACTTTCATTTATTATTTTCGTTGTGACCGAATACCTTTTTACTAGCTTATATCCCTTAGTGGATACCGAGCTGTGTCAATTTATGTCTCATATCCCTTATTGGATACCAGGTACATTCACAACTGAGCCTAAGGCTCTTTTCACATTCTGAGCTTTAAGTTCTTTTTCATTGGCGACTCCGGTCACAACTTTTTTTTATCTTACATGCATTCATATATTGAAATGCTTTACATATCATTTTCTCAATCAATCATATACTTGCACATTCACATTCAGATCACAATTTTCATCGGACCCAAGGTCCGACATTCAACATCATTGTTGAGAAACATTTATTTCGTCACATTCATATGCAAGTAGCACTTTAATAACTCATTCATTTATCACAATCATCAGATCTTCATTATCCGGAATCAATACAATCAATTCACATTCATTCAATAAGTCATTCAAAACACAGTTTAAAGCAAACAGTAATTAAGAGAAGCAGTCTAGGTTACTCACAGGTCGCTCCTGAAGCTAATGCCTGGAAGTTCCGGTAATGTCTGGAGGTTGATGTTCCAGTTGCTCCTCTATAACAAGCAGATACATATATTACAATTTGCACAATTATAAGTGTTTATTAATGCACATGTATGTATATGAAATATGCACAATGCTTGTTCATGACAATCCCGAGTTTTTTTTCATTATCCTTGTCATATAATCAATTCTATCTCAAAACTCACGTAAGTATAATTTGTACTTAGGTTTATACCTCAATAAAACCATTGAATTTATTTTCATAACCCAATGAATCATTTCAGAATTTTTTTTTCCAAAAATTGACTTTCAGGTCTACTATTCTTGATCATTTAGACAATAAAAATGAAGTAATTTGACAATACTCTCTTTTAGAAAATTGTTCTCTCATCTCTTAAGTTTCTAATGACACCAAGATCGTTCAATTTGATTTAGTAATCTGAAAGCTATACCTCAAACATTTTTGAACTATTCTCATTCTGAAACAGTATACTATACTCAATTTCCATCCAAAAATTGAAAGTCTTAGAGACTGAATTAAAATTCTACTTCTTCAGATGATTTGTAGCCTTATGTTTTTAATTTACTCCAAATAAAAATCATCTCATTTGGATGTCTAGAGAAGAAGTTATGGTTAAAAGAAACAAGACTGTTCAGTTTACAAAATGCTCTCAAGTGCACAAACTAAAATTAAGTCACGGTTAACTATTAGAGAGCACAGTGTCTCGATGTGACAACTAAACATCATCCATAAATTAACACTCATGGGGGTGAGGGAGAAAAGTGACGGGCATGACTCGCGGGTGCGAGGAAAAGTTACGGGTGTGACAGATACGGACAAAAAAATTGGACTATTTGAGACTACACTTAGTCAGACCCATCCTACGTTTTTCGCTCGATCTCTCTTGAATGATTTCAGATGGCTAAGATTTCTGGTGAAGAGGTAGAGCAATGTATTATGAGTCTTATGTCATTTGGAGGTCGGATGAAGAAGATATAGCCAAAAGATCGAAGGATGTTGCATCAGCCTTCAACCTTCGAAGTTGCGATTGTGCACACGATCAAACTTGCGAAGTCACGATAGTGCTTCATCACGATCGCGACATTGCCATTAACTTCCGAAGTCACAATCGCGATATTCGGTGAATAGTCGTAGCGGACTTTCCAATCACACTTCCTCACTTCTAACCCCCGTAACTTTCAATCCAGAACTCCAAAAATTTCAAACTTTATATCAATAAAAAGCTAAAAGAAAGATCTAAAACTTTCATGAAGACAATTTTGTCAAAATCTTCTTAGATCAATATAGTTTAATCATGAAAGTTTCAGACCACGTTTTTACCCTGTTTTCTCTTTTCTTTCTTCAAATCCGACACTCTGCAATCTTTCTTCTTCTTTCTTTTCTTTTATTCTAATCCAACTTCTCTAACTTATCTTCACCATATTTTTGTCTCCTATTCAAATAAAATCATTCACATACAAAATCCAAAATTCATGGTTAAACAAAATCATCAAGAACAGAAGAAAAGTCATTCAAGCATTTCACCATTCTCTGCGCTTTCTTCACGGTCATTTTCCTATATTTTCATTTTCTGCATTCTCTCAATTTCTTCCTCTAACTATCATTTAAACAATCTTTCTCATCTTAGACCATCATCATACAACTATTCTTTAACTCCAAATCCATTCTTTTGGTCATCTCTAAAAACTCTCAAAACTCACGTATATACATACATACACTATGAAAAGAAAAACAGAGCATATATTTCTCTATCAACTTTACATATCTTTGTACTCTTTCATGCATATTTTTATGGTTCTTTCTAACTCAAAATCATTTATATGCTATCTGATCACAAGATAGTCATCAAATACAAATTAACATCATATCTAAATTTTTCATCCTATTTGTACAGTGTTCATAAAGAACGACCATTTTTCTTCATGATCATGCAATGAAAAATAAATCACCATTTTTGTTTCATAAAACCACAACTCTAGAGGATTTATACAATACTTACTTGATATTTCTCCAAGATCTGCAAAAGCTCAAGAAGCCCTAAACTTCATGCAATTCACGTACACCATTGTAGAGGTTGGCAGGTTTAGGTTTTCTTTGAGGCAAAAGAAGCAGATAACAAAGTGGGAGTGGTAGAAGATAAGGAAAAGCAAAGTTTAATTTTTGTGGATATTTGGTGGAAAACTCTGTGTATTAGAAAGAAACTTGAAGAAGATAGCTACAAAGAAGATAACTAGGATAGACAACAGTACTTAGTCTTTCAACTTCGAAAGAACATAACTTAGTCTTTCTAACAAAATTATCAGGAGTAACTTAACTAAGTTAGTGACACTTGTCACTCATCTAGCTTTTAAGAAAATGACTAGTTCCTCATTTAACTAATTCACTTTTCTCCAATTTGTCTCTAATTTTTCAAAATCATTATCTCAAAAATTCCAAAGTCGTCTCCGAAGTTTTCAAAGTTATTTTTAACAATTCTCCAATATAATTCGATTTCTGTTTCTATTTTCCATATATCAATTTACTTGCTAATTGACATTTTTTCTAGTACAATAATATCCAACATTTTTGGAAATTATTCCTAAAATTCACCAAAATTCAAAATTAACCAATAGATTCACCAATTAAATTTTGAATACAACAATTCCGCCATTCTCAATAAAATCACATATCAAAATCATATTCACGTTCAAACAGTCAATTACACCCGAAAATTGTCAATGAATGCATGTACAATTGTTTTCTTGTGCGAAAATTCATATTCAAGTGTATGTGCATATCATATAATGCATGAGCATAAAAAACACATTTATATTCTCTCAATAATCTTTCATATTTCCTAATTTAGCCTTATCATGGGTAACAGGATGTTACAACATATATCTTAGAGTATCAATCATTTGGTCCATTGCATTTTCATGGTGACTTTAGTTTAGTTTTTGGACTGACTAGTCATAACAATACGTTTATATTCTCTCCATGTAAGTAGAGGTTGGGGAAGATGAAGACAAAATAGTGAAATTTAATAGAAACACAAAAGTAGACATTTAGCTACATTTTTTTGCGATGTTTGCAAAATCGTCGGCAAAAGTTATCATATTATGACAATTTTTCAAATTGTCATTAAAACTAAACCTTTAGCGACTAACTAAAAAAGCATCATAAAAGGAACAACATTTCATGATGACTGACAAAAATCGTCCCCAAATGGTGAACATTTAGGACGATTACAGAAAATCGTAACAAAATGATTCACAATGGGTGACAATTTCAGAAATTCATTGTTAAATGAACTTTTGGTGACGCTTTTCAGAAATCGTCATCATAATTTGTTGAACATTTAGTGACCAATGTCCAAAATCGCCACCGAAGGGTTCATAATTAGTGACGATTATATAAAATCGTCACTAAAAGGACGTTTGGTTATTTGCTACGTTTTTTACATTGTCACTAAAAGTGACCATTTGGTAACGATATTTGGAAGCATCACCAAAAGATCAACATTTGGTGACGAATTTTGAAAATCGTCACCTAAAGTGGACCATTTAATGACGATATTTAGAAATTGTCACTAAATGGTTCACATTCGGTGACTAAATGTCACCAAAGGTTCTACAGTAATTTGCAACACATTTTTCAAAATTATTAAACTAACATTTTTATAATCTATCATAGTTAAGATATGTTTTATTGTAGATTTGTTTTGAATGTTTACAGTGTATTATTGAAAAAACACACATAACATAATTTTAAGTGTTAAACAGTAGTATTAATTAATCATTAATATTTCCTAACATTGCAAAAATTAGTTATAGAAAAATTTAAATAATTGTATCACTATAATAATATGATATATGGAGTAGTAAGAACTTTGAATTAGAAGTTCAATTCATATAATCATAGAACAAGAACAATAACAGTCCACACTCAATAGTACGCAGCTTGACTCCTAATTAGTAGAGAGGTTGTTTGACAAATTCTTACAAATACAACAATAAATCAACTTTAAAGCTGAGTTCAGTTGATGACATCGATAAATGACAATGATATAATTATTTTTTTGGATTTCAAGTGACATAAGAGTCTGTAAAAGTAAATAAGTCCTCGATGTTTGGATTCCTAAGAAGGGCACTTTCAAAGGCACTAATTGAAACGGTGATAATTCTTCCCTCAGGTTTAAGGTTTTTCACACCCTCTTGCAACAACGTTTCAGCTATAGCTAAATTTGTAAATGATACTAAATACCTTGAAGCAAAATATCAGCCATGGAAAGCAAATGATGATTAGTGTATAAAATGGAGATTTTTTTTTTGCATTGTTTAATTTTTCAGTAGAGACAATTTTGCCATATTCCTCCCAACGAAATGAATTAGGGCCATCTGGAACTAGTCATCGTGTAGACATTCCCTGATTAATAATGTTAAGAGATATATTCTGCAAATGCCGATTTAGAATAAAATGATGATATGTTTAACTTCAATTTTGATGATAAGTGAAAGTAATACAGTTTAGTACTTATACATCTTTAATGTGCCTAACGATATGAAAGTTACCTTTACTAAAATTTCAGAAATCTATTACGTAGTTTGTATCGCATGTACAATTTAGCATTTAAAGTAGAATAGACATGACTATGTTCTTGATGTACATAAATATAGTATTATCTGTATTGGGCTATAGTACTATTAATGGAAATGAATTAAAGTAAAATATTCTTGAATACCTTTCATCAAATAGTTACGAAGCTTTGATGAGAGAAGTGTTAAAGGTTATTGGGAAGAAGTTAACCCATATACAAATAACAAAAACAGACAATAATTCATGTTCGAAACACAATCATAAACACAACTTATACATCAAATGCATAATTAAGAACTCACAATAAATACCTAAAGGTATAAGTTAAACTTAGCACAATTTTATTAATGAAAATAGAACAAAGACCTATTATGTAGGATAAGAGAATCTTCACTTTCAACTTATTTGTTCCATAAGAGTCTGATGTCGTATGTGACAAGTTTCTAGTTGCTTACTTAGGTTTATGGAGTGTAACCTAAACTATAATTGTTATTTTTTAGAATGTATTTGATTAAATTTGAGATTGGACTAGAATCATAATTTTGATTATAAGATTAATCATAATAATTGGAATGATAAAGCTTAAAAAGAATCATTTTATAATTTAGTTGTAAACAACAATCTTTGTACTATGTTTCAAAGACATTAAAATCTAAGACCAATTTGGGAGGGTTGATTCGGAGTTTTGTCCGTACAAATTGATTTGACCGTTTCTAGATGACGAAACACAAAAATGACCACAGATACCAATTTACAAGTAAATTCGAATATTACGACATGTAATATTCGTACATAAGTGACTTCGTTCCGGCAAAAAGAGTTCTAAGATCGTTACTTGCGCATTTCTACGGTCCGAGACCTACGATCCAGCGCAGCACAGCACATGAACTTGAAAGTTAGGCTTCGTAATTTTAGTTCCGTACGATCCGATCTAATCTAATTTGTATGGATCGATTTTAAGTTGATTGAATAAGTTTTGAAATTTATAATTTTAACTTTATAAAAAATATAAGCTATTAATAAATTAAGGTTGTATATTATCGGACCTTATCAAACTTCGGAAAATTTTACCTGATTATCGTGATAAAGTTAAAAAAAACCCAATAGAATAGAATTTAATCTTTTGGAATATGCTTGAATTTTTATTTATTAATTTAAATTAAATCAATTTTAATTTTAAAATTGAACTTATAAATTCTTTTTTAAGATGGGAAAAAAAATATTCTTAATAAGCCGTTAAATAAATTTATAAATTCAAATTAAATCCCAAATCTTAAGTGAAGAGTTTAAGAATTTTCATTACACAATTTGGATTAGTTAACTTGACAAATGTTAAGTATAACTCAATTCGAAATCAATAAATATGTTTGAATTAATTAAAAATTCAGCTCGGATAACTTATTATTTTAATTTAATAAAATGATGTTATTCTTAAAAAATAGAACCCAAATCAGATCACTTTAAGAACATTAAAATTATTATTTGATTTAGTTTGACTCGGCCAATTATTAAGCCTATAATTAAACTTTCAAAAAGCAAACGTTTTATATTATTGATGCCACTATGGGAGAAGATTGGGCCTTTCATGCCCCAATTGGCAATCCAGAACCACTAAGGAATTAGTAAAAAGTGGCTCACACAACACCTGCACCTGCTACCAGACCCACCGCTTGTCTATTTGATTGCCCATGCTTGGAGTTAAAAGTCAAATACAAACCGCGGCTTTCTTCAGAGCAGTGCTCGCGGAACTTTTATAACGGTCGAATTATGGGGCGTTCATTCGAGCCTCACTCTCACCTGAAATTTTGGTTACCGTCATGTCATCTTAGAATCAGATGCCTTCGGCATCATTAATTTGTTCTCATCTCCCGTCTTTGAGATTGATAGCAATCACTTTTTGTTGACAAGTATACAAGGCTTGCTCCACCAGAATTGGAAGGTGTGCATCCAACACATACATCAGGAGGGGAATCAATGTTCAGATCAACCGGCCGCTATTACATGAAGGGCTTGTCTAGGGATCCACATACTTCGAGAACTCCCTTTGAATATCCAGGATCTCATCCGATAGGATCGGAAGGAAATTGAGTACGATCGAGTATTGCGCCGTTTCAATTAATAGTGTTTTAGCTCCTTTATATTTTAAAAAAAAAGTCAAATACAAACCATAAAACCGATTTACAGCTGAAAATGATACGATGTGGTCCTGTCCTAACCTCAGTCCTAGCCACTCCCTCCGTTAAAGCACCTCGTGAAATTACGGGCTAGCTTCTCTGCAATCTTCTATCTGAGAATATAGGGACCATATACGTCAACCTTAATGATGACACTTCCAAACAAAGTTTTCTTTTGTTAAAATTATAGAAATTCTCATAATTTAAGAAATTTTAAAAACTATCTTAATTTTTAAATTTTTGGTTTTTCAGGAAAATATTATTTTAAACTTTTATTAAAAATATTGATTAAATACATGCAATATAAATATTAGACGTAGACTAAACAGATGTCACTAATATGATGACTCAAATTAGCTCTTAAATATGAGCCGAATTAGTTAAATTTAACGTAAATTAATAATTTAAGATAATTATAATAAATTATCAGTTCAAGTCAGATTGAATTAATTTTGTACTAATTTAAAAAATAATATTTAGTTAATCTAAGTTTAAGGTTTATATTATGTGTATTTTATTGTTATTTGTTTACCAAATTTTAAAATAAAGAGTTTAATGAAAAATTAGAAATTTAAAAAATTATTTAGAATTTAAAATAAAAAAGGATATATGTTTTATCTTTTTTCTTTGAACTTGTCTATTTATCAACGAAAAGCACTTCTTGAAGACTTTAGGAACCTTCAAGAACTAGGACGTTTGAACCATTCTATGATCGTTAGCGCAAGAAAACCGACCATAGCACCAAGTTCTCATTAGTGGTCCATTCCTGTTTCCATCCTTCAAACACGCCCTATTCCTAAACAAGCTAAGGTAACGTCTGCAGTCTTCCCAGGGCACATACATCTTAGAGTATCGATCATTTGGCCCACTGCATTTTCATGGTGACTTTCGTTTAGTTTTTGG